>JAGWEN010001520.1:0-25499 GCA_018703685.1 Orius laevigatus
CGATGGCGAACATATTTCAAATGGAAAAAGTCTAAAAACAAATAAATCTTAAAACGAGTTGATTGACCTGCAATGATCTGAGAAGCTCCGAACCCCACGACGATCGGCGTCAACGCCTTCCGTAGGATGCAATAAATTATCATTCGATCCAAAATCAATTTGCTCTCTCGAATGGGTAGCGATAAATATTTCTCTCGTTTTTTTCAATGAAACCTCCATCCATTCGAAATATATTATCCGCCGACTCTTTTGACACTAAAATCAATTTATGTTCTCTTCGATTTTTATTTGCATTCTACATCTTTCAACTTTCATCATCAAATCACTCTAGAAATCCCAAACCAGACACCATATTTGGCACCATTCCTCATTTACTCGATGTTTAATTTTTCCTTCTCATTTATTAATGATTTTGAAAATTTGTATTGTTATTGTGACTTCGGTTGTCCATAAAAGTCTCACATCCATGTGGGTGAGAGTGGAGGGAACTTTTTTTCTTTTCTTTCAGTTATTTGTAACATGGCGCGAAGGCGGTGAACGTGGGAGAAAAAAACAGAAATAAATAAGCCTAGTAAAACACAACTCAAATGTTCGCTAGTACAGGCAAAACGATCACACAAAGTGCTTTTTAAAAGCCCCATAATTGGAACTTTTTTCATTTATTTAATTGTAAACTCTCGAGCATTTCAGCTTCTGTAAAGACATTCCTAGGTCTTACGTACAAACAGAAAAAAAAACACTTAAAATTGGGTAAAATATAGGCATTTAAAGAAGCATCAAAATATACAAAATTTGAACCATAAAATAGATTTGACCTAAAGACCATCAAAAATTGGAAATCGATAACCTGGTGATTCTTGATGAGCATCCTCAAAAAGCATTGTACAATATTACCCTCGAACCACCAACCAATATCCACCAGATTAGGGCATTAGTAGGGCTAGGAACGAGGCAGCTTTCCGCCCCACCAAAAATTGAAATTTCCTTCGAAAACCACCGATTTTCACCTTTTTAGTGAAAGTTAGCGTTTTGGGGGTTCCACTTCCATAACTACCAGACCAGACCTTTGATAGAAAATCCTGATTTACAAGCAAATAAAGACATGAGTCAGATTAAAAGGTCATTTTTTGAAAAAAAGAAAGGTGTAGGATAAGATATTCAATGAGACCATTCACAAGTCTGAAATATTATATAAATAATTTTATAATCGTCGTATCCTTGAGGGCAAGTCGCTAGTGAGTCAGATTGTGGGGATGCACTTTGTGAATCCTTGAGTTTCTCGACTCGAAACAATGGACTCACAAAACAATGACGGTTTTTGTGCTCGATCCACGTAATTTTGAACTTTCTTAAATTTCCCCCCAACCGGCGGTTATGGGAGGTCAACAGGGGCGGACTGGCCCGGGGGGGGGGTGGACAGAACCCACCCGCGCCCCCCCGTGAATACGTAGAGGCGGCGCCCCCCGGGTTAGTTTTTTTTTGCGTTATTTTTCCTCAGTGGCTCCCAAACTGGGGGGCGTAAGCTGTCCCCAGGGGGGGGCAGCTCAAGATTTTTTTTGTGTGCAAATATCCCCAAAAATTCGTCAAAAACCTCAAAATCAACATTTTTAAAGCTTAATTTGGTCAAAAAACCTCGAAATCAACATTTATGAAGCCTAATTTTCGTCCAAAAACCTCCAAATCAACATTTAAAGCATTTTGTCCAAAAACCTACTAATTTTCGTCAAAAAAACCCTAAAATCACTTTAAAGCAATCTCAAAAACTCAAAATCAACTTTAAATTGACAATTTTTCGTCAAAATCTCCAAATCATGGTTGTAAGACCAATTTTTGTCAAAAAATCTCAAAATGAACGTTTTAAGTGCAATTTTTTTCGTCCAAAAACCTCGAAATCAACATTTTTAAAGCCTAATTTTGGTCAAAAAACCTCGAAATCAACATTTATGATGCCTAATTTTCGTCCAAAAACCTCAAAATCAACACTTTGAAAGCCTAATTTTGGTCAAAAAAACCTCGAAATCAACATTTATGATGCCTAATTTTCGTCCAAAAACCTCTTATTCAACTTACATTTATAAAGCCAAATTTTGGTCAAAAAACCTCGAAATTAACATTTGTGATGCATAATTTTCGTCAAAAAAACCTCAAAATCAACTTTAAATGGACAATTTTTTGTCGAAAACCTCAAAATCATGATTATAAGAGGAAACATTTTGGTCAAAAAATCTCAAAATCAACGTTTTAAGTGAAATTTCTTTTGTCAAAAACCGTTAAAATCAACATTTTAAACCCCAAATTTCATCCAAAAAACTCAAAGTTAACATTCAAAATTTGGGGGGGGGGAGGGGCAAAGGATTTAATTTGTTTAAAAGGGGGGCGCACTGTGAAAAAGTATGGGAACCTCTGTTTTTGCTGAATATATTTTTCTAAAAGACAATTTTTTGTTAAAATTTTTTGCCCCCCCCCCATCCGGGCGCCCCCTTAACTGAAACCACCCACACTCTAAGGTCCCAGTCCGTCCCTAAAGGTCAACCCCTGTAGGGTCAAAACGACCCTTGGTCTTTTTAAAGTACATCCATATACGACCTTTTCATTAGCGAAAGGGACACCATCATCGATAATGATCGGTGAAGACAAAACTTGGTCCCGAAGGACGACAAATGCGTCTCATTTCAAAAATAAAAGAAGCCATAAACTTATATTATCGATTTAAGTTGTGACATCAAGGTCGGGAAAATCGTGTATTGTCCGATAAAACGTAAATCTCTTCCCTAGGAAAGCCTACGACCATTCTGAAACATAGGTTTCAAGGAAGAAGGACTTTTTATTTATTTCTTTGATGATATTGTCTTGAAAATTGTCAGTTTTCTTCTCAAAGAGTGATTACAAGAACAATTATAAGTTAATGATCGGATTCGTTAAAGTTGCCAAAAAAGGACTGAAGTTATCGACTCAGTAAATGATTGATAAATTACCATTTATTTCTGTATTGGTTGAGTTGCCTTTTTAAATCTTTTAGACAGCAAAATTGACATTTCGTCCCTTATAAAGAAGAGGACTGATCTCGTTTTTTTTTTGACCGACGGAATTTTATCATCGAAGGACACAACTTTATAAAATAAAAGGTGCATTCGCGATCTTTAAAAAAGTTTTAGTAAAAATGGCCCCTTGTGTCCAAAAATAATCAAAAATCAAGCTAAAAGGGCCCCTAAGTGTCCAAAAAGGATCAAAAATCAAGCTTAAAAGAGCTTTTTTTTGTCGTAAACGAAAAGAATCTAGCTAAAAGGGCCCCTAATGTCCAAAAATCGAGGTGAAAATGGCCCCTAGTGTCCAAAAAAGGATCAAAATTCAAGCTAAAATGGCCCCAAAAAAGATCAAAATTCAAGCTAAAAGGGCCCCAAAAAAAGATCAAAATTCAAGCTAATAGGGCCCCAAAAAAGGATCAAAATTCAAGCAAAAAGGGCCCTTTTCATAGTAAAGGAACAAAATGTGGTTAAAAGGGCCCCTTGTGGCCAAAAAAAATCAAAATGCAAGCTAAAAGGGCCCCTAGTGTCCAAAAAGGATCAAATTTCAAGCTCAAAGGGCCCCTAGTGTCCAAAAAGGATCAAATTTCAAGCTCAAAGGGCCCCTAAGTGTCCAAAAAGGATCAAAAATCAAGCTTAAAAGAGCTTTTTTTGTCTTAAACGAAAAGGATCTAGCTAAAAGGGCCCCTAATGTCCAAAAATCGAGGTGAAAATGGCCCCTAGTGTCCAAAAAAGGATCAAAATTCAAGCTAAAATGGCCCCAAAAAAGATCAAAATTCAATCTAAAAGGGCCCCAAAAAAAGATCAAAATTCAAGCTAATAGGGCCACACAAAGGATCAAAATTCAAGCAAAAAGGGCCCTTTTCATAGTAAAGGAACAAAATGTGGTTAAAAGGGCCCCTTGTGGCCAAAAAAATCAAAATGCAAGCTAAAAGGGCCCCTAGTGCCCAAAAAGGATCAAATTTCAAGCTCAAAGGGCCCCTAGTGTCCAAAAAGGATCAAATTTCAAGCTCAAAGGGCCCCTAGTGTCCAAAAAGGATCAAATTTCAAGCTAAAAGGGCCCTTAGTGTCAAAAAAAGACCAAAATTCAAGTTAAAAAGGCCCCTAAAAGGATCAAAAATCAAGCTAAAAAGGGCACTTTTCCTATTAAAGGAGAAAAATGTTGTTAAAAGGGCCTCTTGTGTCCAAAAAAGATCAAAATGCAAGCTTAAAGGGCCCCTAGTGTCCAAAAAGGACCAAATAAGGGCCCCTAATGTCCAAAAAAGATCAAATAAGGGTCCTATTGTCCAAAAAAGATCAAATAAGGGTCCTAGTGTCCAAAAAGATCAAATAAGGGCCCCTAGTATCAAAAAAAGATCAAATCCTACCTACAAAAGGCCCCTAGTGTCCAAAAAAGATAAAAAATCAAGATAATAAGGGCCCCCTTGTGCGAAAAATGGATCAAAATTCAAGCTAAAAGGGCCCCTAGTATCAAAAAAAGATCAAAACCTACCTAAAAAAGGCCCCTAGTGTCCAAAAAAGATAAAAAATCAAGATAATAAGGGCCCCTTGTACGAAAAATGGATCAAAATTCAAGCTAAAAGGGCCCCTAGTGTCAAAAAAAATCAAATAAGGGCCCCTAGTCTCCAAAAAACCCAAAAATCATGATAATAAGGGCCCCTAATGTCCAATAAGGGAAAAAAATCAGATTGATAATTTAAGGGTTTTATGAGAACCGTTCTGGTGACGGGAGACCAATGGAATCTGGTCAATACCCGATTAAAGATTGTTGAGTCATTAAAAATTCCATAAAAGTTGTGAAGATTTCGATCGTTTTCTCAGCCCGTAAAGGAACTTCGTTAAAAAAGAAGAATGACCGGAGAGGGCTCTTTATCTAGGTTCCCTCATGGATCTTTCATCACATCCGGATGGTGCATTTCAAGACGCATGAGTAAAGAATTCATTTTCTTATTCCTTGACCGTCCAATACCCTCGGTATATTTGTTTCCAAAACAAAGTTTTCCTGAAGATTGTTTTCTCGAAGGTTTTTTAGTGTGTGGATGAGAGTTAAGATTAAGAAAGGAGTGGGTACATTGCCTTGGCTTCATGGAGGGAGCCTTCTCTCTGGCAAGTCGAGACTCCAGTCGGTAGTTGGCCCTCGGTGACACACTTGACCCTCTCCACCAAAATCAAAAAAAGATCAGATAAGTCCATGCTCACGTCTCACGGTCACCCGACTTATTCATCCGCCCAAGGTAAAACCAAACCTCGACTTTTAAGGATATTTTATCAATATTTCGAGGAGAAATCCGCTAAAGACACTGCCATTAGTCCGATTAGGGTTTGAAATCGCAAAAGGTGCGCTATTTTATGATTTTATATTGTTTAGGACCATTCTAAATCCAATTTTGCGGTACCTCTTGTGCTTTATCCGCCATTTTGAAAAAACCGGCCAAATTTGGGACTTTTTTCAGTTTTTTATCTCTAGCGTGAAAACAATGCATTTTAGAGACTTAACGACGAAGTAAAAAACGAAAGATTATTAAATTCTGCGTCTAATGAGCTTTTGAAAGTAAAAATCGGTCCAGCCGTTCAGGAGATATCGATGTTCAAATTTTTTTTGACTAAGCAATAAAAAAGGTTCAGTTTGAACATCGATATCTCCTGAACGGCTGCACCGATTTTGGCTTTTGAAAGCTCATTAGACGCAGAATTTAACAATCTTTCTTTTTTTACTTCGTGGTTAAGTCGCTAAAACGCATTGTTTTCGAGCTAGAGATCAAAAACTGAAAAAAGTTGCAAATTTGGCCGGTTTTTCAAAACGGAGGATGAAGCACATGAGTGGCGTCTTGTATTTAGAAGTATCTAATGGTCCTAAAAAAATCAAAAAATCTACTACATACTATTGCAATTTTGAGCCCTTTTTTCACCTAATTTTCTTGGAGTACAGATAAAAAAATTAATTTTTCAGATTCGGCTGAAGAAACCAGGAACTGAGGTACAGAAAGAGACGGAAAGAGGCGGGAAAGTCCGTCAGCTTTTTGAAGAAAGAAGGGTCGCTGGTCGTGATAAAAGTTATCCTCTTGAACCTTTAAAGCATCGGGTCGTCAGCTTAGATAGGATCAACTACAACGGGGAAGAGCCCTACGAAAACCGTGAATATCAAACGCGTAGCCATAAAGTGACAAGCAGCACCACTCAGCTACCAGACTTGGCCATTTTCCGCAAACTTCCCAACATCGGCGGTAACCTCTTCAGCTCTTTTAACCAAGAACTCTTAAACAGCCGACCTCCCGTCAGTGGAAACAATAACAACAAAGAGATGGAGACTAAAAGAACTCTTAAAAAAGACGTCGGATCCACCGAAATTACTAGTTTGTCGAAAAGCATGAAGTCCATGAAAGTAGGAAACATAAATCAGGTATTTACAATTTAAAATCCTTCATTTATTTTCTTGGGTGATTTCGTAAAAAAAAATAAAAAAATAGCGATAAGAAAAGACCCTTTTTAGACAGATTTGAACCTATTCCGTTAAGAAAAAACCCTTTTTAGGCATAATTGAACCTCTTCCGATAGGAAAAGACCCTTTTTAGGCATATTTGAACTTTTTTCGATAAGAAAAAGATCCTTTTTAGGCATAATTGAACCTCTTTTGGGCGTGAAAAACTAAAAGCATGTTGGGACAATTTTTTTCGCATATTTGTCATTCTATCTCTAAATTACTCCATTGCTAAATATTTAACTTTTTTTTTTTTTTTTTAAGAATATCATAGGTGAAATGAAACCAACTAGCAAGCGACCTGCTGAAATAGTTAAATCTAAAATTGCGAAACCGTCTTCGCCATCCATAATGACAGCACGAACTGCTCCTTCAGTATTACTAAGAAGTTCTACATTGTCTGTAAGTTGATTTATTTTTAAAACTATTTTATTTTAAGGAAGAAAAGACCCTTTTTAGGGATAATTGAACCTCTTTCGAAATTAAAAGACCCTTTTTAGGCATATTTGAACCTCATCCGATATGAGAAGACCCTTTTTACGCACAATTGCAACTCTTCCAATAAGAAAAAGACCCTTTTTTAGGCAGATTTGAACCTCTCCCATAAGAAAAGACCCTTTTTTAGGCATAATTGAACCTCTTTCGATAGTAAAAGACCTTTTTTTAGGCCAATTTTAGCCTCATCCGATATGAGAGGACCCTTTTTACCCCCAATTGCAACTCTTTCAATAAGAAAAGACCCTTTTTAGGCATAATTGAACCTCTTCCGATAAAAAAAGACCATTTTTCAAGCAGATTTGAACCTCTTCCAATAAGAAAAGACCCTTTTTAGGCATATTTGAACCTCTTTCGATAAGAAAAAGACCCTTTTTAGGCATAATTGAGCCTCTTCAATTTGCCTCAACAACCTTACTATTTGAATTTCAGCCCAAAAACTCAGCAGTACCTAGGACAACAACAAGGACGGTTCCAACTCCAGCTAAAACGAGTACTCCAGTCGCGAATCGAATTAGATCACCGACGACAAACGCAGTAAGTGTCGACCTTACCATTTGTACTTGATATCTAAAATTTGCGTAGGTCAATTCTGGAGCGAAAGCCCAAGCAGCAAAGGAGCCGGTCAAGAATAGGCCACCCCCTCAAGACGGCAGGAAAGAATGTTTGATTTGTAATCGTTATTTCCTCCCCGATCGTATCGCCACGCATGAAAAAATATGTAAAAAGGCGAAAACGAAAAAGCGAAAAACGTTTGACCCAGTTAAGCATCGTGTGCAAGGAACTGAAGCCGAATCTTATCTCCGCCAAGCGCCAAAACAAGTCCAACAAACAGTAAGTCATCTTTCGAAACTTATTTTGTTGTTAAACGTTTTTTCTAGACTCGTCCTAAACTAAACTGGAGGCAAAAGCATGAAGAGTTCATCTCGGCAATCCGTGCTGCGAAAGAAGCCCAAGCGTACGTGGCTAAAGGAGGAAAACTCTCCGACCTTCCACCGCCTCCTCCTTCGGACACTTCGCATTACACCCCTTGCCCTCATTGCGGAAGGAAATTCAACGAAACCGCCGCCGCACGGCATATACCGAAATGCGCCGACATGAAGCACAATAAGCCAAAGCCGCAGACAAAGGCGACTCGAAATTCAAGAATCAAGTGATTCGGATTGTGATTCTCTCTAGACTATATTTATTTAAAATGATTTTTCTCATGTTGCTGGTCAACTTTTGCTTAATTTTATTGTAAATTTTTCATCTTTTGGGTGCCACGTTGTGCCAATCTCAGTTGAACATAGGGATTCGCTTAAAACTCAACGGGGGAATTTTCGTTGGCTCCATGTTGGGTAACCTTTCATAACCTCATACCGCTTTCATACACACTTTTTTATGGATTTCATTTCTAATCTAAAATATAAACCATTGATTTTCATGGATTTATTTACTACTTTATCATATTTCTTATGTACTTTCGTGTAAAATAGGTTTGTTTTAATCAATTTTCAACTCATTTTACACCTCGCTTTATGAATAATGATTAAAATAATTTCTCCATGCCGCTCAGCTTCAGCTTTTAACTAAATAAAAATGCTAATTTTGGAAAATTCTAATTTATTTTTATTTCACTAAAGACTAATGTACGATATCAATGTTCTATTTGGTTATTTAGGATGATGCTTGTTGAAATCGTTTTTAAAATGAATTTATTATATTGTCAAATTTTATTTTAATAACTTTTGTAAATATTTATGATTTATTGAATAAACTGAGTTCCTTTAATACTAAACTGTTGTTTTTCGATTTTCAAAAACCTAGATTAGTTAAACAGTATTTCAGCAAATGGAGGAGTATAACCTGACCAGAGCATCATAACCTGACTACTGACTGGGTCCAAGCTGTATAGGAAATCCCATTGAGATTTCACAGTTTTTGGTTTAGTTTAAATTCTATTAAAATTTAAAGTCTAACTCTGTGTTTTTATGCTTCAGGAGCCTTAAAAATACAATAAAAAAAATAGACAAAATTATTTATTTATTTTATTTGGCATGGAAATGAGATATTATAATACTGAATCAATTTCGTTTTGTCATTTTAAACTTCAATTCTCCTTCAGGCGCATACATAAACGTCACCTTGTAGTCAAGAGGCTTATGAAGATATTCTATTTTGTATGATCTGATCAACTGAAAAAAAACAACAAAACAATTGGTTGCCTAACTTATCAACGGTTATCACGAGATTATCAGTGCGATCCTCTAGCCTTTGAGGATGAACCGATTGGCGGCGCCACTGGACAGTCAGCGCGCCCTACTTCAATTTTGCTTACTTTTGCCATTAAAAGCTGCATTTCCAAATCTGCAAATCGCCTTCCCAAACACATTCGTGCCCCATAGCCATAAGGAAGAGACGCAAAAGGGTGAACGAAATTTTCAGGCTCAGAACGTTGACTTTTGATCCATCTTTCAGGCTTAAATTCATCCGCATCTCCCACATATTCAGACATCCTTCCCATCACTATACTCGGAAAAACTAATTGAACCTAAAATAACCATTATAAATGAGCCAAATTTTTTAAATTGAGTACCCCTTTTGGAATTTGATATCCACAAATCTTGGTGTCGCTAAGGAGGACACGACCGTTGCCAATAACTGTTGAATACATGCTAAAATTTTGAGTTAATTAAAAAAATATTATTTAGATGAGTTTTACCGCAAAACTTCTCTGATGAAGCCTCTAAGGTAGTGCATTTGATCGATATGCTGGGCTGTGATTTTCGTCTTTGGGTCTGGAAGGACCTTTTTGAGCTCCTGATGCATTTTTTCTTGCACTTCCTGCCTCGTCGCTAATTGGTAAAGCATTGAGCACATCGCCATTGAAATCTGAATTATTTTCGTATAAAGATGCAAAATCTTACTGTGTCAATTCCAACGAGTATCAAATCCAAAGCCAAAATGCAAGCGATTTTAGGGTCTTTTTCAGTGACTAGAATTCTCTCCAATAATGAAAGGTCGTGAATTTCATTTTCTGATTTCTGCTTCGTTTTAAGATTTTCAAGCGATTTGTTTATATATTTTAAGCAAACTCTTAAAAATGAATAATTCAATGAATAATAAGACCCAAGAGACGAAAAAAGGGTCCTAAATTGCAAAAGGTGCACTCTAAATCCCAGTTTGCGGTAACACTCCCCCCCCTGCTCCGTCCGCCATTTTGAAAAACCGGCCAAATTTGGAACTTTTTTCAGTTTTTGATCTCTAGCGCAAAAACAATGCATTTTAGCGACTTAAGCACGAAGTGAAAAAAGAAAGATTATTAAATTCTGCGTCAAATGAGCTTTCAAAAGCCAAAATCGGTGCAGCCGTTCGAGAGATATCGATGTTCAAAAATGAACCTTTTTTATTGCTTAGTCAAAAAAGGGTCATTTTTGAACATCGATATGTCCTGAACGGCTAGACCGATTTTGACTTTTGAAAGCTCATTAGACGCAGAATTTAATAATCTTTCTTTTTTCACTTCGTGGTTAAGTCGCTAAAACGCATTGTTTTCGCGCTAGAGATCAAAAACTGAAAAGTCGCAAATTTGGCCGGTTTTTTCAAAATGGCGGACAAAGCACAGGAAGGTCCCTCAAACTAGGATTTAGAACACTCTTCCTAAACAATATAAAATCATAAAATGCACCTTTTGCAATTTCAAACCAGGCTTACTCTCTAAAAAAGTCCATGTTTTCAATATATCGGTTCCACAATGTGCTCGGGAAGTATCTCCAATAAGGAAACTTCAATTCGAGAATCGCCACATTTCGCAAAGCAAACTTTGCGCAGTCGATGATTTTCTGAGGCTCCGAATTCGGTGGAGAATCCGGATTTAAGCAGCCTAATTGAACATCCAATGCTACATGTCCGATACCTGAAAAACGAATAAAATATTTAAAAATAAAAATAATATTTCTTACATTCTAATGACCACTTATGGATTTCGTTATCAAAATCTGGAGGCATTTCTTCATTTTCGTCTTTCATAACAAGCATCCTAGAAACGAATGTATATATTTTTTAGTCTTTTTTTCTGCATCTACCTTTCTATAAATTGTTCAGTCACACTCTCTATGATGGGAATATATTTTTTAACGACAGATGGCTGCAAAATGGGCTTCTGAACTCGAGTTCTGAATTCCCTCCATGGTTCACCGTGGCTGAAATTTCGGAAAAATTATAATATAAGAAAATGAAAGTTCACTTACACACCGATCACTCCAGGGAGATCTCCAAAAAACTCTTTTCTTACTTTCGTTTTGTACTGGACAAGACAAGGCATGGAAGGTCTATGAGGAGTGTCGCCTTCGTTTCGGAATATTTTCTCGGCTTCATCGCAGTCGAAAACGAAAAGAAGATCAGGCCTTCCGATAAGTCCGGATAACTTAACGATACGTCCGTATTCGTCATATAAAGACTGCGAGATGTCGGCCACTTCTCCGATTTTATATTGACCTTCAAATACGACTTAAAGAAATTTTTGAAAAAATGTTAACACACCAATCAATGGAAGGAATCTCCATGTATTTCCGAAAATCGGGAGCGGTTTAGGACCTGGGACTTCCTCATAATGGTCTTCCTAGTTCCCCAAACTGTTCCACAGTCACGTTTTGGGAATATGAACATTTTATACTATTTGTTGAAAACCATCGGAACCTGATGCCTCTCATAGTGCAGCTGAAAAAAAATGCCATAACGTTTATTGAAGCTTTAATTTTTACAATAAATAGTTTATTCTATAGTTGAAATCAAAGATGCACAGATAATAAGAGGGAATGGAAGATTTATAGCAGAGGTTCCCAAACTTTTTCACAGTGCGCCCTCCTTTTAAACAAATGAACCCCCCCAAATGTTCTGAATGTTAACTTTGAGCTTTTTGAATGAAATTTGGGTTTTAAAATGTTTATTTTGTGGTTTTTGACAAAAGAAATTGCACTTAAAACGTTGATTTTGAGATTTTTTTGACAAAAATTAAGCATTTATAAATGTTGATTTTGAGGTTTTTTGACGAAAATTAGGCTTTAAAAATGTTGATTTTGAGGTTTTTGACGAAAATTTGGCAGTTATAAATGTTGATTTCGAGGTTTTTTGACCAAAATTAGGCTTTACAAATGTTGATTTGTAAGGCTTTTCACGAAAATTTGGCTTTATAAAATGTTGATTTTGAGGTTTTTGCACGGAAATTAGGCTTCATAAATGTTGATTTCGAGGTTTTTTGACCAAAATTGGGCTTCATAAATGTTGATTTTGAGGTTTTTTTGACCAAAATTAGGCTTCACAAATGTTGACTTTGAGGTTTTTCACGATAATTTCGCTTTATAAATGTTGATTTTGAGGGTTTTTTTTGACTAAAATTAGACTTTACAAATTTTGATTTTGAGGTTTTTCACGAAAATTTGGAATTCTAAATGTTAATTTTGAGGTTTTTGGACGAAAATTATTCTTCGTAAATGTGGATTTCGAGGTTTTTTGACCAAAATTGGGCTTAAAAAATGTTGATTTTGAGGTTTTTTTGACGAAAATTAGGCTTTACAAAAGTTGACTTTGAGATTTTTCACGAATTTTTGGGGATACATATTTCCAAAAATAAAAAATGAGTCCCGCGGCAGCAGGACTAAAGAGGTAGATTTCTTTCAGATGGTTAGATCTCGAAGTTTCTAAAATTCGAAGAAAAAAATCATCTGTTTCCCGGTAAAAATTCAAAAAAATTCTTTTTTACCTAGGTTCAAATCTATTGCACCCAGCTGATCCAAACCAACTTTAAATCATTCTTAGCCATCCCCATAACATCACTTTTAAGTTTGAAAGCGATTGGATGAACGGTTTGCGAGATTCGCAGGTTAGGCCCTAAGTAAAGTACCAAAACCGCTGGTCCGATTTCAGCCGTTAACGAACTCATAAATTCTATTAGTTTAAAAGCCCTAAATACCGAATTTCATGGTCGTCAAGTAAAAATTACTCAAGTTATCGTGCGAATATATACATATATATATATATATATATATATATATATATATATATATACATACATATATATATATATATAAACTTTTGAGTTGATGGTGGTTTGGGGGTCCAGGGGGTCTGAAATGAAAACCTATCACAAAAATTTTTGAATCTGAGACTACTGCCCCCATTGCAATAGGTAGATTTTCTGAAAGAAATCTACCTAAAAAAAAATCTTGAGCGTGCCCGCGCCCACCAGTTTGGGAACCACTGATTTATAGGAAAAAATTAAATGAATTAACGGGAACCAAAAAAATTCCACTAGCAGAGCATGGTTTCGATCCACGGACCTCTGGGTTATGGGCCCAGCACGCTTCCACTGCGCCACTCTGCTGACGAGCTAAGCACGGCCTTAACTTCCATCACCACCTTAAAAGCTCCATTCTTACCATTAAATGGAAACACCTCTTTTATCGAAATATTTTGTTTACTAGAAAAATGATTATTTATGTCAGTTCATACTCCATACCTATTTCAAGTCAAATCAAGAAATCCTTTGGCTTACGAATTGCAAAATAAACTTTCTCTTCAACTATGCGTGGAAAGGGAACGTTTTATAATCGCGGTAGAAAATGATTGAAGACTCGAGAAATGTGAAAGAATCTTCTTCCGAAAAGTAGTCCCTTGGAAAGTTGAAGGTCGAGGGCCCAAACTAGAATATCCGAACATCGAAGGATACTTTTGAGTCAAAACGTAAAAGACTTTCACCACCTGCCATCCAATAAACTGTCCAGTCATAATTTTGATTCATACTTAAGATAATTAAGTATCATTCCATTACTTTTTAATGCTTAGGATTAATTTTACTATTCTCGTGAATCATTCAGTTTCCTTCCTCTAATAGTCAAGTCAATCTACCCCCGAAATTTTTTTTTCTTTCGCCAATATCTCAAAAAGCGTAGGTCGTAGGCGAAAACATTATAAGCACAAAATTAAAGCTTATTAAATTTTCTACAATTTTGAACTGATAAGATTTTTTGTAGGACTAAAGGTTTCTGAGCTACGAGGCCTGGAGTAAATTGTTTTTAATTTTCTCAATTTACCATCACCCCGCATTGTTTTTTGAGTGTTGGTTTTAAAACGTAATTAAATTCCCTACAACTTTTTCGAAATAAACTTTTTGATTAGATGAAGTCTTCTCTCCTTCAGAGGTCAAAATTTAAAACCCCGTTTTTTCGTCGCCTCGTAGCTCAGATACGGTTGGTCCTACAAAAAATTTTATTAGTTCAAAATTTTAGAAAATTTAATAAGCCTTAATTTTGTATTTATAATGTTTTCGCCTACGAGCTACGGTTTTCGAGATATTGGCGAAAAACTGATTATCTTTAGGACGATTTTTAAAGGTAAAGGTTTTTCTGGCGTTGAGCTTCCAAATATGAAAAATAAAATATTCTTGGAATTACGAGAATAACTGTCAATCCCCACCTCAAATGAAAGGAAAAACGTGATGAAAGTTCATTTTTGCTATTTCAGGCTTGAATTTGGAGAGTAAAGAGTTTTTAAAAAAATAATCCACTCACAAAATAGTGAAAGAAAATAATCCTTGTTTTGAAAACGAAAGATTGTCGAAAGCACCTCAAGGCTCAACACTTCACAAAAGCTACTAGTGTGACTGAAGAGCGGGTCAGCATTTCTCCTCGAGTCCAATTTCCCCACTTCCTTCTCTCCAACCATGAAGTGGAAGAACCGTTAACGGCGTCCCGACGCTCTTTTTGGATGTTGTAGGACATTTAGACCAGTCAATCTAAGCCCAAAAAGGCCAAATAATAGAAATACTTAAATAAGGTATTGAAATTTACTCCCACCCCTGCCTATTTATGGTTAATTGCCTTTTGAGAGTTGTTTTCAAAAGGTAATTAAATCATCTACAACTTTTATTAAGTACACTTTTTTGATTAGATGACGTCTTCCCTCCTTCAAAGGTCAAAATAGAAAACCCCGTTTTTTTCCACCTCGTAGCTCAGATACGTTTGGTCCTACAAAAAGTTGTATTAGCTCAAAATTGTAGCAAATTCAAAAATCCTTAATTTTGTAGTAAAAATTATTTCGCCTACGACCTACGGTTTTCGAGATTTTTGCGAAAAAACGAAAAAAATGACCTTAAAAACGCTCCTGAAGCCAAAGCGCAAGGGTTTCGGTTATGGAATTTTTTTTTGGTTAATTAGGGGGCCAACACATTTCCGTTATTTTTTTCCACCCCCAGGCTGGACTAATTATAGACAGTGGGCAAATAATAATTCCAATAAAAATCTATTCTTTATTTAAATAAAACGTTCTCGTCGTCGTCTTCGCTTGTAAGATCGATGACCTCATCCGTTGTCGTCTCTTCGAGTACTTCGTCTTCATCTTCATTTTCCTCAGGTTCTTGTTCTTCATCGTCCGAAATAAGATCGATGACCTCATCCGTTGTCGCCTCTTCGAGTACTTCGTCTTCATCTTCATTTTCCTCGGGTTCTTGTTCTTCATCGTCCGAAATAAGATCGATGACCTCGGCTTCACTTTTCATCTCTTCGTCTTCCGAAATAAGATCGATCACTTCAGTTTCACAATTCTCTTCGATGACTCTCTCTTCATCAAACCAAAGCCTTTTTCTGCACTGGGGCGTCTTTCTGTCTTAAATTATAAGATAAATATTAAAAGATTAATAAATAGCAGCGGCTTGTAGGCACTACAAAGGGGAGACAGGGGGAAAAAATCTTCCAAGTGAGTGTGACGATTCAAGGTGCACGATAAACTTGTCCAAATGGTGTTCCAGTCCATAGATCTGCTAGGAAGTAGGCAGCTCAATCAAAGTGCTGCAATGTTGAGACTGTGGCTGCTCACCCCCTCTGCTCCCATTTTCAACAGCGAATGCTTTCTTCGCAGAGTGCCTTGTGGACGCTGCTGACAAAGCATGAGCAGCTTCTGGACTATTTTATTTTAGAAACTGGATGCTGCTGTTTTTCATTGTGCAGAAACATTTTCCCGCTTACTAACCTAAAAGCTACTGCATTTTATTTTAATTTAGACCTCCAAAATAAACAAAAATGAGATAAAAAATAGATTTTTTACAAAATCGCCTGACTGTTATTAAAATTCAAAAATCGTACAATTTTATTGATATGTATTATTTTAGAGGGGCAAAACTAGAAAAAAAAAAATGGAACCGGAACTCGGAAGAATTTTTCCCGGATTACCTGCGATGGAATCGGCCGCCTCGCCTCCATAAATCTAAAAATATTAAATATTAAACAAGAAAATACCTCTTCTCCAAATTCGTCCCATTATTTTTCCCATATTTTCTTCGTCTGCTTTATTAGAACAATTGGAACTTCAAACCAAACGCTCCTCCAGGGAATCGGGTTATGCTGGTATAGCAGGAATTTGTCGCCACCTTCGTTTTTCTATTTTGTCTTTTCTTTACTAGAGGTGTATCGATTCTTTTATACATCGATATATGTATTAGGTTTTTTTTTTATATTTTTCATCAGATACATAATATAAAAAATTTAGTAATAAAATTAATTATTTATATAATTTTTTAATGAATTATTCTTTGATTTGATTTTAATATATTTCATCTCGAAATATTGATGGTTGGTCATCAACCAATCGTTTTCACAACGGAAAAAAAATGGTTTAGGACGGACGACAGGATGGTCGACATCCAGGGGCGGACTGGGACCTTAGGGTGAGGGTGGGTTTTCAGTTAAGGCCCCGTTCGGGCTCTTAGAAAAAAATATTCAGCAAAAACAGAGGTTCCCAAACTTGTTCACAGTGCGCCCCCCTTTCAAACAAATTAAATCCTTTGCCCCCCTCGCCCCCTAAAGTTTTGAATGTTAACTTTGAGGTTTTTGGATGAAATTTGGGGTTTAAAATGTTGATTTTAACGGTTTTTGACGAAAGAAATTTCATTTAAAACGTTGATTTTGAGATTTTTCGACAAAAATATTTCCTCTTATAATCATGATTTTGAGGTTTTTGACAAAAAATTGTCAATTTAAAGTTGATTATGAGGTTTTTTGACAAAAACTAGGCATCACAAATGTTGATTTCGAGGTTTTTTGACCAAAATTAAGCTTTAAAAGTGTTGATTTTGAGGTTTTTGACGAAAATTAAGCATCATATATGTTGATTTCGAGGTTTTTTGACCAAAATTAGGCTGTCCAATCGCCCCTCCCGGGCCAGTCCGCCCCTGTCGACATCTGTCAGAATTTGATTTGTGGTCGGCAAGTAATAACTGCAAATAAAGACATATATTATTTCAGTTTAACGTATAGACACAGGGCACACAGGCATGTAGGGCTATGGCCGCACATTATGTGTCGCAGCAATAAAAACAGCACCTACACATTAAGCGGTGTTGGATGTGAAAAAAACAAGATAAGTTTGTTAGTGTGTTAGGATCGCACGGAGGAGGCACAACGGGAGCAATATAGGAAACCAGTTAGTCAAAACAGTAGGTATCAATGGAAAAGGAGGGGGGAAGACTTTGTGGAACTAGAGAGTGAGGTTCTCACAATATCATGCAGCATCGGTAGATAGCACTTCTCAGCGGGCTCGCTGTGTTCGCTCTAACGCTTGCTATCTAACCTGCATGGAGGCATTTGGGTAATGACTACACGTGCGGACTCCACGATATAAGACCACGACAGGGACAAATTGGTACACAGGTGCGTGTAAGGACGAGAAGACAGAGACGGGTGGGTAACTAATCAAATGTCTAGTTTGGATGATAGTGCGGCTGGGGCACCATGGTATAAGGCTCGGTTGCCGCTGCGGGGGGATCGGATTAAAAAATTTCATGATGTTCTGTATTTCGTGGTAAATCTGCTCAGGAGTCTTATTCTTCGTGGACATTTGAACTTGAGATATTTGAAGAACGGTGCCATCTTCGATCCCGCTAGCTTCTACTTTAATCTGTTCTTTTTTGGGAGCTATTTTTTGGAGGGGCTTTTGCTCATCTTCGGTTTCGGTAACTCTTCTTCCTAAGCCATTGAGCGTAAATTTCTTTGTGCTCATTCCGCGCGGTTGGATCGCTGAAGGAAATCTAATGAAGGGCTCTAGTTCTTTGTAAAGCTCCTCAGAAGTCTTGGTTTTCGTGGAATCAGACATTTGAATATCGGTGTCATCGGATCCGCTAGGCTGTTTCCTTGTGGCATTTTTCTGAAGGGGCTTTTTTTGAGTTACCTCAGAATCTCTCCTTTCTACACCTTTGAGCGTGAATTTCGATGTGCCCAGTCCGTGCGGTGGGATCGCTGAAGGAAATGTAATGAAGGGCTCTAGCTCTTTGTAAAGCTCCTCAGGAGTCTTGGTCTTCGTGGAATCAGACATTTGAAAATCGGTGACTAGATAAACGAGTGGCTCTATGCACGTATCAAACTCATAATCTTTCGCCAAACTTATCACCGATTCTTCTACATTGTCGTCAACGATATTAGGCTCTGCGGGCACGATGCTGGCCTTCATTAAAGGCTCGTCGTCGAAATGGAGTTTGACCTTATCTTCCGGGTAAACGAGTGGCTCCATCCACGGATCAAACTCGTAATTTTGGCCCAACTTCATCATCAATTCTTCTGCACTATATGCAACGATGGGCTCTGCGATGTTGGCCGATAGTAAAGTAGCTTCGAAATTGGGTTTGACGTGATCTTCAGGGTAAACGAGTGGCTTCTCGACGTTGATCTCGAGCGCTTCGGGCGCGATGGCGGGCTTTTGTTGAACTTCAGGATTAACGAGTGGCTTCAACAGCGAATCAGCCTCCCCTTCGGCTTTTCTCTTTCGATCGCCTGCATCTTCATTGGTAGAACAACGTTTCCTTCCTAGAAAGAACGATAACATTTTTATTACAAATGATAATTACACAGATTAATACACAGCTGCAGGTCATCGACAAACAATGGGGAGACAGGGGGGAAAAATCTGCCAAGTGAGTGTGACCTTTGCTTCTAACCGCGAAGTACAAAGAAAAAAAAAATTATGGAAGTGGAACCCCCAAAACGGGAATTTTCTCAACATTTTTTATTTTATTTTTTTTTACAGATCTGTCCATTTAATGGTGGTTCCTATCCCCAACTTCTTAGGCCCTACGCTGTATATGGTCCAAATTTGGTGAAGATCGATGGTTTTCTACCGAAATCTCACTTTTTGGGAGGCGCGGAACTCGTGGTGTTCCAGTCCATAAATCTGCAAGGATCTGCGGACCATAAGTCTGCTGTAAGCCGAGACGGTGAAATGTGAACATCTGCAGTAGGCAGCTCAATCAAAGTATAAAGCGCAAACTGTGGCTGTTACCAAAGCTGCTACCTCCACTCTGCTGCTATTTTTAACAGCTAATCTTAGCACAGTGCCATCCAACTCCTGCGGACAAGGCTGCAGGCTGCTGTTTTTCATCGTGCAGAAACGGTCTCCCGCTTAACCTAAAACCTACCGCATTTTATTTTAATTTAGACCGCCAAAATAAACGAAAATGAGATAAAAATAGATTTTTTACAAAATCCCCAAACACTGCCTCCCCAGACGTGCCACTGTTATTAAAATTCAAAAATCTTACAATAAAATATCAATGTCATCGTTTTATTTTATTCATTTTTACAACACGTCCATCTACCATATTTATTAGTTTGTAGAGAGTTTTTAATTTTAACAATTACATTGATATTTATTATTTTAAATGGTAACACGAGAAAAAAATGGAAACGCAACTCGGAAGATCTGAATCCAATATCTCCCGAATTGAAGCAAATCCTGCGAGCGAATCAGCCCCAGCGAATCCATAAATCTAAAAAAATTAAACAAGAAAATACCTCGTTTTAAAATATTCGGTCTCATTATTATTTTCAAGGACGTTTCGGAACTCTACAGGAAGGACGCCACAGGAAGAACTCCTTCAGGTTACGCTACTGTAACCGTTAAACTTGGCGCCATATTACTAATTCGTATTTCGATTTTGTATCGATTCTTTTATTCACATCGATATATCAATTTTTTTATATTTTGCATTCGATGATGATAATATAAAAATTATATAATATATAATTATATAAAATAATAAAATTAATTATTTATGATATTTTTTATTAATTATTCTTTGATTTTGTTTTAAAATTTTGATTTTTTCGTCTTTTCTTGGACGATATCGATTGTCCGACGCAACCGTTTTCACAACAGGAAAGTCAAGCTAATATTTAAAAGAATAAATTTAAATATTCAAATAAAAAAAATCTAATTTATTTTTTGTTATCCAATTTTGTATTTAAAATCAAAATAAAATATCCGATTTCATCTTCTTTTGTTGACCCGTTGTCATGACGACGCACGCGTTGTCACAACAGAAACTGCCCGGTTCAAATTGTTCGGAGTTTTGTTAATTTCGTCACATTGTTTCACATTTTTTTCCCTTTTCAGTTGACATTTACCCCTTTTTTTTCTCTTTGTTTTCCCCTCAAAAAACGTAAATCAATGAAAATATTATAGAAGACGCTTTATTTGCTTAAAATGGATGTCGACATAAGAAAAGATTACATCATTAATACCGCTGGTAACTTAAAATGTGATCGTTTTTAGTTAGTAGTGTAATAAATGGCAATTCCATCGTGAAAACGAGAGATTAGGGGGAGGTTAGGGGAGGTGATGTTATGTTGGAAGGATTTGAGGAGGCAATAGAAGAATAGGGGAGGTTGGGTGAGGTGACAGAAGGTTAGGGGAAGTAAGGGGAGGTGGTCAGGAGGTTATGGGAGGTCGGAAGGATTTGGGGAGGTTGTGGGGAGGTAATAGGAGAATGGAGGATGTAGGGGGAGGCTGGGTGAGGTGACAGGAGGTTAGTGGATGTAGGGGGAGGTTGGAAGGATTTGGGGAGGTAATAGGAGAATGGCGGAGGTTGGGTGAGGTGACAGGAGGTTAGGGGAAGTAAGGGTAGGTGGTCAGGAGGTGATGGGAGGTCGGAAGGATTTGGAGAGGTTGTGGTGAGGTATTAGGAGAATGGGGGATGTAGGGGGAGGCTGGGTGAGGTGACAGGAGGTTAGGGGAAGTAAGGGGATGTTGGAGAAGGTGATGGGAGGTCGGAAGGATTTGGGGAGGTAATAGGAGAATGGGGGAGGTTGGGTGAGGTGGCAGGAGGTTAGGGAAAGTAAGGGGTGGTGATGGGAAGTCGGAAGGATTTGGGTAGGTTGTGGGGAGGTAATAAGAGAATGGGGATCTAGGGGAGGTTGAGTGAGGTGACAGGTTGTTAGGGGATGTTGGAGGAGGTGATGAGAGTTCGGAAGGATTTGGGGAGGTTGTGGGGAGGTAATAGGAGAATCGGGGATGTTGGGGAAGGTTGGTGAAGTGACAGGGGATGTTGGAGGAGGTAATAAAAGGTTGGAGTCATATAGAGGGAGGTTAGGGGTGTAAAATAGATAAATGCTTGATAATTGATTTGCTTATCATTTAATTATCATTTTTTCAGCGAACTACTTTGCCATTGAAGTCCCGTCCTTGAAATCCCATTATGACAACGAAGATTTGAACAGATTCCTCGACCATCCGAAAGCGACCGCAATTTCTGCCGTCAACGATAATGGAAGATTACATTTTTCTGAAAAGGTAAACAATTTTATAAATTTTAGGTTCTAAATTTCTTTTTTTAGTCGTTACCTCAAGAAAATAAAATCACCGCAGGTGTCCTCGTGTTTTTCAAAATATACCCGACGACCATCAACTCGGACAACTATCATACCAACATTTCGATGGTGACGATGATGAGCGATCCTCTAAAAACTCTTTATTACTCCCTCCAGAGAATATACGCTCCTTTGATCGTCAGTGTAAGTGATAAATGTCGTTTTTGTAATTTTATTTCTGAATTTACAGAATCATGAGACTAACATCAACTCAAACGTACTGAAGCAGGTCAAAGAACTTGAAAATTCACTTCATCGAAGTTTCTTTCAAGAAGAGTGGAAACCTGAAAATGAATCTGGTTTGTTTTAATGTTTGTCCTTTTACTAGGAGCTATTTTTCGATTTGGTTCTTATTTTCAGACATCCTGACGATTGAAGATGAGATCAGTTTTTGGAAAAACATAAATGTCATCGAAAAACAGCAGATCAAGAGTTCAGTTAAGATGTCAATTATGGAAATAATGAATTTGATCAATGCTTGCTTGAAGTAAACTGTTCAAAACTTTTGCTTTCTTTTTTAATGATTTGTTGTAGAAGTATGAACTACTCGGTCGTCACAGAAATTGAAGAGTCTATTGAAAATATTTTTAATGCACTTGACGATCTGTGGAAATTGGACGATTACAACTATCCTGAATCTAGAATGAAAATAATTCTTGATATTATCGGTAAACTTGATTCATCCTTTTTGTTTAATTTTTTTTTCTTTCTTTTTTCTTCAGGGAACAATATGGTTGAAGCTATTCAGGACCAGCTAAGTGACAAAACGTTTCTTCATATTTTATGCCAAGATGGAAAGGCTATTCTCAAAAAAGTAAGAATTCGTTAAATTTTACGTTTTGATTTTCATGCTTTTGTAGCATATTATGGCTTGTGAAAAGTTGCTTAGTATGTGTGAAAAGTTTACGACTTTTTTTTGGCCCAACTTTATGGAACATCCTTGGAAAAGTGGTCTTTATCAGCCTTCTTATTTGAAGGGATTCCTAAAAAGGCTTTTGGAGGTAATGTTTTGCTATTTGTGGAGATTCCTAATAATGAATATTTAGTTGCAAAAAGTGATCAGACTTCATGTGCAACTTTCGAGCATTTTTACGAAGAGCGAGAAGGCTGATCTTGCTACGGATTCGTATTTTAAGCCTTTTGAAGCGATCAAGCCTTACTATTTCAATTATTTTACCGAACCGATCTGGAATGCCGCTGTTGAAGGGTTTTATTCAAAGATAACTCCAGCTGAAGAAAAAGCAGCACATCGCCTCCAAAACTTGTTTCAAGAAATCGGCACTAATATTCCTCAAGTAAAGTTTTTCTTTTGTTTTTAAAAATTTTATTTTGTTCTTTCCAGATGTTTCAAGAATTAAAGCACTACGACTGTCTTATGGAGAGGCCCTCTGTAAAAACGATTATTAATGCAGAAAGACAAGAAATGCTTCAGCAAATTTTGCATTATTTCTCATCCTTAAAACCGAAAATGATGGAAAGCAATTTGGATATTATAGAGACGCCAGAATTAGTCAAAAATATATACAACACGCGACAAATCTTGGCTAAAGTCTGTTCAATTAGGCTTAGGTTTTCTAACTTTTTTGTTCTAGGTCTCAGATATTTCCAAGCTGGTCGTTTTGTTGTTTAGTGACGTCAAAGGATACGATGATTTCGTCGCTGCGGAAAAAGAAATTCTTAAATCGATTAAGGAGTATGAAGACTCTCTGTTTGAAGAATGGAAGAGAAAAACGTTGAGGCAAAGCATGGGGTAAATATGATGCATTTTCACATTTCTCAAGGAGGAAAAAAGTCAACTCTAAGGATGGATGTAGAGGTCACCTAGGGATGGATGTAGAGGTCACCTATGGATGGATGTAGAGGTCACCTAGGGATGGATGTAGAGGTCACCTATGGATGGATGTAGAGGTCACCTAGGGATGGATGTAGAGGTCACCTATGGATGGATGTAGAGGTCACCTAGGGATGGATGTAGAGGTCACCTAGGGATGGATGTAGAGGTCACCTAGGGATGGATGTAGAGGTCACCTAGGGATGGATGTAGAGGTCACCTAGGGATGGATGTAGAGGTCACCTAGGATGGATGTAGAGGTCACCTAGGGATGGAGGTAGAGGTCACCTAGGGATGGATGTAGAGGTCACCTAGGGATGGATGTAGAGGTCACCTAGGGATGGATGTAGAGGTCACCTAGGGATGGAGGTAGAGGTCACCTAGGGATGGATGTAGAGGTCACCTAGGGATGGATGTAGACGTCACCTAGGGATGGATGTAGAGGTCACCTAGGGACGTAGGTAGAGGTCACCTAGGGATGGATGTAGAGGTCACCTAGGGATGGATGTAGAGGTCACCTAGGGATGGATGTAGAGGTCACCTAGGGATGGATGTAGAGGTCACCTAGGGACGGATGTAGAGGTCACTTATGGATGGATGTAGAGGTCACCTATGGATGGATGTAGAGGTCACCTAGGGAAGGATGTAGATGTCACCTAGGGATGGATGTAGACGTCACTTGGGGATGGATGTAGACGTCACTTAGGGATGGATGTAGACGTCACCTAGGGATGGATGTATGCCTATGAAGGTCCTTGTCTTTTTTATGTTTCATTTTTCTCTTTCCAAAGGATTAAAACTGAAGAATCAGTCGTGCAGTTCGAACATGGTAAATTGATGCAAGTGACATTTCCCACGAACCTGGTCTCGTTGATCAGAGAAACCCGTCAACTCTACATGCTCGGGCTCCCTGTGAGTCACGAACTTATGGAACGTGCAGCGCAAGCGAGTCATTTTATGGATCAGGCGAAAGCTCTAAACCAGGTGAAAGTCTTAAAAATCAATCGTTTTTTCATATTTTTCCCATTCAGATAGCGACTTTTCACAACACGATCGGCGACAGAATGGTCAACTCTCAAAGAGCGATGATGCTCGGAGCGGCAAGGGAATTCTCACGTCTCGTGCAATCGCAGAGCAACAACAAAATCACTTGGGGGAGCGGAAAAGTCCTCACTGACTACATCAAAAAGTTACAAAATGTCGCCGATAAATTGTCATCCCAGAACAACAGACTCGTCAAATATCACAAGCTCATCCTATCAAAAGTAATAACCTTTTTTTTAACGTATAAACGGTTCTTATTTGATTTTCAGGTTGTAATTTTGATGAACACAGATTTGATCAAACAAAAAGATATTTGGAAATCAGTTATGCGTGAAATCCGAAGTTTAGTTCGTGAAGTGGAAGAAGAGGTTTGATTTTTAAGCCAACTTGTTGACATTTTTTTAATTTTTTTTAGTTTACAAGTACAAAGCATTGGTGTGTGCATATCGATTATCAAATTTACAAAGCAATGGAATACCAGTACGAGTTAATGCTCATCAAATTGAATGACTCTCTTCCTGAATTCCAAGTCGAACTAGTCTTCAGGTATCACTTTTCTGCGGCTTTAACAAATTTTTAATATTTACATCATTTTTTAGGAATAAAAAGGTGGAATACAATCCTAGCCTTAATAAGATAAGAAGGGATTATTACAAAAAAGTGAAGAACATCTTGGCTATACCGTGTGAGATCCAAGGCATAGGAGACTCCACCATTTATCCGTTTATTATTGACCAGTATGTAGTTAAAGATTTATAAAATTTTATTTAAATAATTCCAGTACCGGAGGGAAGTTCCTTCGAGTGTTTTCAGAGGCCGAAACTAATTTCAAAAAGCTTCAAGAGTTTGCTAAAATTTGGAAAAAATATGTGGCCCTTACTAAAGAAAATATCGATTCTTATATGGAAACTGATTTATTAAAGGCCGACGATTGGGTCCGAAATTTCAGAGCGTCTAAA
>JAGWEN010001521.1:0-25501 GCA_018703685.1 Orius laevigatus
GGTTGGGTAATCAGAGTCGTATCGGATTTGGTCGAATGAAACAATTTAGTAATATTGCATTGATGGTCATCAACAATGGATGATGATATGTTAATTTCGACACTTTCTCAGTTTCTAATTTAAATTCATCCAGTGCTAATATTTGCCCGAAGAGACCCTTGTTTGTCGGAGCGAGGGTGAAATGATGTGTAAAATGAGGTCTGCTTACCCTCCAGGAGCTAATTACAGAGTAGGCCCTATGCTAATATCCGATCACGTGGCAGAAAATGGGACGAACGAGGGTTCCTCGAGCCATCCAAACTTTTCAGGGGAGACTGTCCATTTTCCCATGAAGAATCAAGCGGCGCACGTGCCTTAATCGTTTCTGGGGCTTATCATGGATCTCTTTCCAATCAACCGAAACCCAATTATCACTTCTTCCTTTTGTTTCAGTTCTATTTGATGCTGGAGAGAAATCAATATGCGCTGAATACGTTAAAGTACACGGACATCACCGTGTTCGCGCCACTCAATTCAGCCTTCCAGGACGACATCAATCGAAAATCCGATGAAAGTCTCGTTTTATATCACATGGGTAGGTCTTTAAGCCTTTGCAAACAAAAATCTTATTTATTTTTATACTTTAGCGAACTCTGCGCTGATGTTGAACGGCCTGGAAACATCCGTCAATACTTTATTGCAAGGGAACCCTCCGATCTGGGTTACCAGGACCAACAACGATATCTATTTAAATAATGCTAAAGTCATTCAAAAGAAATCGAACGTCCATCATAATCATCCTAGAAAACAAGTAAGATAAGCATCCTTATTTGAGACCTCAAACCACTACCAAATACGAATTGCTATACTAGCTACAACATACTATTCTTACCTACAAACCTTATATGTACTAACTGCACCCAGTCATCTCCTAGGCTAACGCCAACTTAAGCCCATACTCTCCATTCCTCACACTATTACCACAGCCTTCCCCCTACCTATGTATCCACGATACCCCCAAACTCCATTCTCCACACCCCTACCAATACTCTTCATCCACCTACCACTACCCCACTCTCCATACCCCTACCTCTTCTCTTCATACCCCTACCCCCACTCTACATAACCCTACCCCCCTACCCCTACTCTTCATACCCCTACCTTTAATCTTCATAAGCATACCACCACTTTGCATACCCATACCCTAAATCTCACTTTGCATACCCATACCCCTATCCTAACTCTCCATAGCCCTAACCCCAATCTTCATACACCACCCCCTTTATCTATACTCCGTCCCTACCGTCACTCTATATACACCTACCCCTGCTCTCTATAACCCTACTCCCACTATCCACAACCCTACCCCCAATCCCACTCTCCAAACCCCTACCCAAACTATCCATATTCCATACCCCTATCCATATCCATATTCCATACCCCACACTATCCATACCCTCACCCCACTCTCCTAACCCTTCAATTGATACCCCTTACATAAACCCCATACTCACCATCATGTCCCATACACTGTACTTCATACATACTTCACACCAAAAAACCAATCTCACGTCACCCTCCACCATCTACTGACCCTCCACAGCCCATACTAACTAAAAACTGTATCACAAAACCGATATCCCATAGATTCTTTAGCACAGAAGCAGACGCTTAATAATCAAAAATATAAACAGGTTTTGCACGTGATCGACAAAGTTTTGGAACCCGTCCGATTTATCAATCAGGAAAATCAAAAATACAACCCAACAGCATACGAATTTCTTTACGATTCTGAAGATATCGACATCGGAAATTACAGATTGAGGTAACCCTTTTGTTATCTTAAAAACAATTAATTTCTCTTTTGTGTTTAGATCTTTTAGGCAAAGAGTGACCGCAAACAAAAAAGAAGATCTCTACAAAAACCCAGGAAAGCACACCTTTTTCATCCCAATCGATGAAGGATTCCAGGTAATAAACGATTCCAAGTTCATAAATTAAATTTCTAGTGTTATTTTAGTTTAAAAAGTTGAAAAATGAGCCGTAAATCAATAATGTTAGCATATTATGAATAATTTATATGTTTGACAGACCGAAGCTTGAGAAATAGACATTTTTAATGTAGTTTTTCTTTTATTTTATGTAGTAAACGATATTTTTTCAGATATTAAAACGACATTTTAGATTCGGTTTTCAGGTAAGAATAGCTTCGGTCACCGTGTCTGTCATTCTTAAAACAAAAGTAGTCACTAATCTTTTCTTATTCTCGCTTTTTTTCCGCAGTCTTTTATTTGGAGAACAAGAGGCACTGAGAGTTTTGTCTTAGCTTCGCTTAAGTCGCAATATTGTGGCTTTTGTTTAACTTGTGTTGTTTTGTGCTGAAAGTGCGTCATTTTTGAAATATGTAAATAAATTTTTTTTGTTAAAAATTTTAGCCGCCACCGAGACCGGACAAAATCGACCAAATAGTCATCAATGGTCACATCATTTTCAATCAGGCGCTTTTTACAAGCCCGACACCGGACAACCAGCAGTTCAGGACTTTGGCATGGGATCGAATCAAGGTCAACGTTTCATTCAGTACTGAAAAAGACAGTCATCGAACACAAAGTAATTTTTTATATCCAATAATTGACATCCACGGCCTCCTATTGGGGCAGAAGTTCCCAGTCTCCTATTGGTCCGGGAGTTCCCGGCCTCCTATTGGCCCAGGAATTCCCAGTCTCCTATTGGCGTAAGAGTTCCTGCCCTTCTATTAGCCTAAGAGTTTCCGGCCTCCTATTGGCCCAGGAGTTCCCGGCCTCCTATTGGCCCAGGAATTCCCAGTCTCCTATTGGCGTAAGAGTTCCTGCCCTTCTATTAGCCTAAGAGTTTCCGGCCTCCTATTGGCCCAGGAGTTCCCAGTCTCTATTGGTCCAGGAGTTCCCGGCCTCCTATTGGCCCACTAGTTCCCAGTCTCCTATTGGCGTAAAAGTTCCTGCCCTTATATTGGCCTAAGAGTTTCCGGCCTCCTATTGGCCAGAAGTTCCCAGTCTCCTATTGGTCCGGGAGTTCCCAGCCTCCTATTGGCCAGGGATTTCCCAGTCTCCTGTTGCCCCAAGAGTTCCTGCCCTTCTATTATCCTGAGAGTTTCCAGCCTTTTAAGTCCTATGGGCACATTGCCTTCATTTTCCCTCTAAGCTAATAACCTTTTCTTTTAGAATACGTCAAAAGTCATACAATCGTCGGAGACTCAAATCATCCTGACGGTGTCGTCCTCGCAGAAATCGTCAAAGGCAACATTCCAGTCAGCAATGGCGTAATCCATCTCATCCATCGTCCTCTCATGGTCGTAGACACCACAATCACACAATTTTTAGAGGTAAAAATCACAGAAAGATATTATTCTTTCTTTAAAAAAAAAATCCACATCATATCATCATTTAGGTCCCATTTTCTAATTAAATATTTTTTGTTTTTGATTCCGCTTCATTTGGAAACCAGTCGTTTAAGGTGAGTCGTTTGTCAAATATTCCGGTGTTGGAGTTCTTCATATTCTTCACTCTCAACGAAACGTTTTTTTTTCTTTTCGCTATTTCTATCTCACTCCATCCACTCTGATCACTCATCCTCTCTTTTTTCGTTTTCTCTTTTCTATTCACATGTTGCATGAAAGGTGGTATAAATGAGCTTATTCGAGTGTGGTAATTAAAGGGTTTTTAAATAAAAAGCGGTTGAAATATATTTTCATATATTTTATTTTTTTTGCATATGTCTGCCATTGATGTTCGCATGTTCTGCATGTCCAGGGAATTGTAAGTACTGACAGATAAAGGACATAATTAGTTTTCTTTTTGTTTTCTTTTTTTATCGGTAATTATCGAAAGCAAATTCAATGGTGTTGGTTCTAGCTTTGGAATAATTACCGCTTTGTAGAGAAAATCTGTTGGTATCATTTTGTTTGGAAGGATTCTGTTTGAAAAGGTTTTAAAATGGTTTCTGAATTGCAGGATAGAGAAGATGGGCCGTTGTACGAGTTTTACGAGGTGATCCGAGATGTCGAAGGAGAGTTTATGGAGAGGATGACGCAGATGAGGGAGTTGACGCTTTTTGCGCCTTCGAATGCTGCTTGGAGGGAGCCCTCGCTCGAGAACATCAAACGGAACAAAAAGCGAATCCGAGAGATCCTTCATATGCATCTCGTCGAAGAAAAACTTCCGTTGGAAAGGATCATCGAAGGGAATCAACTTGAGGTGAAAATAAAAAATGAAAATTCTCCGCTCCAATCCATTATTTCGCTCTCGCTTTTCCACCCTCAACTTGGCATTTTCGCTTTATTTTTTGGGAGAAAAAATGAGTTTCAAAGGAATTTTCACTGAGAAACTGTTAAAGTTTAGCTTTGTTGCCCATAGTGGCTGTAACCCTCAATCATTGAACACAAGATGATTTTTTAAATTTGTTTTTTGACACTTTTTGACAATTTATTGTTGGCCTTGAACCTCCCGGCCTCCTACAAGCTTAAAATTTCCCAGCCTCTTATTAACATAAGGGTTTCTGGTTTCTTTCTGGCCAAGGAGTTCCCAGACTACTATTGGCTAAAGAGTTCCCAAGATTTCCAGTCCTCCTATTGGTCCAGAAGTTTCCTCTCTCCTATTGGCCCAGGAGTTCCTGGTCTCCTATCGGCCCAGGAGTTCCTGGTCTCCTATTGGTCCAGGAGTTCCTGGTCTCCTATTGGTCCAGGAGTTCCTTGTCTCCTATTGGTCCAGGAGTTCCTGGCCTCCTATTTGCCCTAGAGTTTCCTTTCCTGCCTCTTATTGGCCCAAGAATTTCTGGCCTCCTATTGGCTTAAAATTTCCTCCTACTGGCATAAGATCTTTTAAAAATTTAACATTTTATAGCTAAAACTCTTAAATCTGTGTAAAACAATTGCTTTGATCCAGGAGGTAGGTTTCTTCTTATCAATGGTTATCAAGTAGCAGTTCTGCCATTAGGGACACGTTTTGGAATATCAAGGGCTTTTTCATAGATGGTTTTAACTTTTACCTAAAAAGAGCTATTTTAAAGATAAAATGACATCAGGGAATTGAAAAACTATAACTTTGTGGCCACCATGTTGTCCCAATTGCGAATGATGCTTTTCCATAGTAAAACCTCATTTTTAAACACATTTAGGTCCTGCTGAAAGCTTCAACAGCTTTATCACTGCAATGTTTTCTATATTTTTTTTGGAGAAATTTTTTGCTATTTGAAAAAATACAGCGGCAGCAAATGCTTCATGGGATGCTCACAATGCACGAATTAGCGAGGAGATTAGAGAAAAAACTTTTCAGGCCAAGTTTTCTGAACCTGCTCTTTTCTTTTTTCCCCCTCTTTTTCCATTCCTTTTCCTTTTTTTCCTTATTTATTTTTTACCTTCTCCCTCTTTTCGTTTTTCGTCACCTTTTAGTTGTTGCAGGTTCATACATTAGCCCCAAGGAAAAACCTTTATTTCAACGTCGTTCAAAGTGGTCTGAATAGAACTTTGACTGTGGAAGGAGGAGGAGTTAACGCGACGGTTATCCAGCCGGACATCGCAGCTACCAATGGCATCGTACACATCATCGACAAAGTCCTCGGAGTCCCTTTCACCACCGTCGGGCGCAAAATGGCCACCGATCCTATGCTCAAGTACTTTTTTCATCATCACTTTCATTTTTTTAAATTTCTTTTTTTAGCAAAACATATCTTCTCGGAAAAATCCAAGGTTTCAACGATCAACTCGACGATATGTCCAAACGTTTCACTTATTTCGTACCACGAGACTACGCTTGGAAAAAAATGGAAACCAAATATCCTTCAGCTCATAAAAAACTCTTCATGAACGACTTCGCTTACCATGTAATGAGAACTAAATGATTTTTTTGCTCAGCTCCCTGTGGACCTATTGAATTGAAATTTTGTGGAAATCTTCTTTGTTATGGAAAGAAAAAGCCCTGAAAATTTCAAGTCGATTGATAAATAGGGAGCTGAATAAACGAAAAGAAACCTCTATTTTCTATAATTTGAACTTTTAGGCCAAGCAAATTTTGGAAAGGCACCTTGTTGTTGCTGATAAACGTTTTACGATGGCAGATTTGCGAAACATGACCATTTACGAGGCGAGGCAGCTTCCCACAGTCAGGGACGTCGTCAAGTTACGAGTGAAAGAAAACGAAAAAAGTAAACAAATAATATTTTTCTTGCTTTTTTTTGCTTGACCATTTAAGCGGGATTTTTTCTTTTATTATTTTCTTTATATTTTGAAATATAATTTATTTGTTTGCCAGTGGGCGACAACGGATCGGTACATTCTGGTGAGTGGTTTTTTGCAAAATGAAAACCACGAAGTTGTAGAAGTGTTCTGGATTGGATCCAGGGAGTTTAGTTTGACCAAAATGAAGCTCTTTTTCTAAAATTTGGAGCGTTTTTGGGGGAAAAAACTGCTATTTTTTAGTTAAGGTTTTTAAACAGGGTGGTCCCAACTGAGAGAACCTAAAAAAATTTCAACCTCATATGTTTGTTTCCGACACTATAAAGTGTCTAAAAACCATATTTTTGACCAAATCAAAACATTAAAACTTTTTGTCTTTAAATTGCGGTAAGGGTCCACCTTTAGTGGTTGACGAAAATGTTTTTAAACCAGAAAACTGACCTCAGATTCGTGTTCCTCACCCCAAAAACAGTCTCCAACGACATTTTGAGCCCAAATTGAAAAAAAAATTTTTGGTCCAAAAAGTAGGGTAAGGGTCCCCCCTTGGTAGTGGTAGAAAAAAATGTTTTTAAATCAAAAAACCGACCTCAGATTCGTGTTTCTCACCCCAAAAACAGTCTTTAACCACATTTTGGGCCAATTCAATAAAGCAAAATTTTTGGTCCAAAAAATTAGGGTAGGTAAGGGTCCCCCTTGGTAGTGGTAGAAAAAAATGTTTTTAAATCAAAAAACCGACCTCAGAATCGTGTTTCTCACCCCAAAAACAGTCTCTAACCACATTTTGGGCCAGATCAAAAAAACAAAATTTTTGGTCCAAAAAGTAGGGTAAGGGTCCCCCCTTGGTAGTGGTCGAAAAAAATATTTTTAAATCAAAAAACCGACTTCAGATTCGTGTTCCTCACCCCAAAAACAGTCTCCAACCACATTTCAGGCCAAATCAAAAAACCAAAATTTTTGGTCCAAAAAGTCTACTACCAAGGGGGGACCCTTACCCTACTTTTTGGACGAAAAATATTGTTTTTTTGATTTGGCCCAAAATGTGGTTAGAGACTGTTTTTGGGGCGAGAAACACGAATCTGGGGTCGGTTTTTGATTTAAAAACATTTTTTTCGACCACTATCAAGGGGGGACCCTTACCCTACTTTTTGGACCAAAAATTTTATTTTTTTTTATTTGGCCCAAAATGTGGTTAGAGACTGTTTTTGGGACGAGAAACACGAATCTGGGGTCGGTTTTTTGATTTAAAAACTTTTTTTTCCGACCACTAACAAAGGGGGACTCTTAACCGTAAGGGTCCCCCCTTTAAAATTGTTGAAAAAATGTTTCCAAATTGGATCAAAAGGTCCACCCTGTTATAAAAAATGCAGTTTTTTACTTTTCCCCCCTTTTCAATGTTTGATCGCACGCTGATAAACGAAAAATGGCGGCTTTTAGTTAATTGGGCATGCCAAAAAAATAGATTTTTCCGTCGCACCGTGCAAAACTAGGACGTTTTACTTCACAGTGTGTCAAGCAATTTTTCGCACCCAATCAAAACTTAATAAAACCAAAAAACGAATTTTTCAGGCTACTACGTCGAATGGAACAATGAATGGATCCACGTTTTCCGTCCTGATGTTGAATGTACGAATGGTGTAATCCACGTTATAGACACTGTTTTCTTGCAAGAAAGTGATATCTATGTTACGGGAAGTGGTGAAATAATGCAGCCTGTAAAAGCGTTCCTTGGATTCCTCATTTGCCTTCTCATAAGCCAACATCTTTAAGTTTTCCCCCTTCAAAAACATTCTTTTTCTTTGTAAAGTTTTAATTTTTCGTTGTATATATTTTTTAATTTAAAAGAAAAGTAGAACCCAAATTATCTACGAAAATATCTAGTCCTTCATTAGATGGTTTGGTTTTTTACAATTTTTTTTGTATTTTTCTTTTTTCTTTGTAAATTTTTAATTTATTCTTAAAAGCACTCATTTTGTAGTCGTCACTTTGTGTTTATCGCCTATATTTTTAAAACAAATTTTTTTGGCTATTTTTTGAGACTGTAAATAATAATTAGATGTAAAACAGAGACTACCGAGGCTCCCTCGACCGCCTTATTTATTTCTCAGCTTATAAAAAATCCCATTTTATTTTGTATTTGTGTAAAAAAAAAATGTAATTTTTTTTTAAATGTTATACTGCCAATAATCGTGATTCGTCATTCGTCAATTCATCCATAAAAAGGCAATTCAATGCATTAATTTAACTAAAAATAGTTTTTAGGGCTTACTGGTTGTACATATTTTTGTCAAACCCAGTTGCTTATTTGTAAATTTTAGGTACAAATACAAAAGAAATCAAATTTGAAGCGTTTTTTAGTTTGTAAATATGCAAGGAATTGCTTTAGGAGGTTAGAACGCCTTTTAGGATGAAACGACAAGCTTAGAAATTAAATAAGAGCTAATTTGATGTTGTACATAATTTTATGTATGATAAGGCATTTCGGTTTGTGTTAGTTTAAGAGAACCCCTTTTTACTTGTGGCTTTTTAATGCGGAAAATTTTTTTGTTTTTTTAAATATTTTTGGTGTTTCGAAACCTCCCCCTTAAGGAATTTAATACAGGTCCTGACTGGAATGCACAGTTGAAATTTATAATTATGAAAAAGATGAAATTGCTGCTAAAAATAAAATAAGTTACATAAATATGAATTTTTTTATGTTTTATTATGCCTTTTGGTGGGTAAAATGGACAAAAATCGGAGATCCTGTGTACGTGGTTGGGAGGGTTGCTGATGAAGGGCCTTGGGAGGTGATCGGAGAGTACTTAAAGGTGGGGGAAGTGACGGGAGAATAGTAGAAGATGGTGGGAAGTGGGCGAGGTGATGGGAGAGTAATGGAAGGTAGGGGAGGTGATGGGAGAGTAACGGAAGGTAGGGGAGGTGATGGGAGAGTAACGGAAGGTAGGGGAGGTGATGGGAGAGTAACGGAAGGTAGGGGAGGTGATGGGAGAGTAACGGAAGGTAGGGGAGGTGATGGGAGAGTAGCGGAAGGTAGGGGACCTGATGGGAAAGTAGTAGAAGGTAGGAGACCTGATAGGAGAGTAGGGGAAGGTAGGAGACCTGATGGGAGAGTAGGGGAAGGTAGGAGAGGTGATGGGAGAGTAGTGGAAGGTAGGGGAAGTGGTGGGAGAGTAGTGGAAGGTGGTGGGAAGTAGGTGAGGTGATGGGTGAGTAGTGGAAGGTAGGGGAGGTGATGGGAGATTAGTGGATGTTGGAGGGAGCATGGGAGAGTAGTGGAAGGAACCTTTTGTAAAGAAAACAATTTTCCCATGAAAATTGACTAAAACTTGTCCAAGTGTCTTTTGGACTCATATGCTTGTTTTTATTTTGTTAAAAATGGTAAAATTGACGATTTCATTTCTTATCGGGATCAACAGGGAGTCAAATTTGAGTAAAATTAGCATCAAATCTCACAAAGCAGGTATTTTTGAAATGTCAAGAAGGTTTTCTCAGCTTCCTGTGGACTCCTTGAGGTCCCAGGGGAATGAGGCGAAGACTTCAAAGGTAATTATTGCACAATTTTCAGATAGCAGCATTTCAAAGCCTTCTCTGATGAATTCTCAATCCAAGACGAGTTCAATGTTGTCATCACAATGTAAAATCAATATTTTTTTCAAATTTTTTATTTAAAATTCTACCAGTTTCTGGCAGATTTGTCGGACCTTTCTTCATCAACTGCGAAAACGCAAACCGCAACGTTTTCTACATAAATTATGAAATTTTCCCACAAAAATATTTTCATCTTACACTCTTTGTGTACAAAAAGATGGCCAAAGTGAGTCAAAAGGAAAAAAAAATTTAATATTTGTTTAGATTTGCTCGGTTGATGAGATTGGATGTTTGAGGACAATACAGACAATGAATAGGTCATGGATTGCTTTTAGTGTAATCCATAAAGTGAAGACAATGTCCCTAGAAGAAACGATGAAGTTTGCCGGCCATAATATTAACTTTTCAATCAGCGAAGAAAAACCCGATGATTCCGAACTGTAACATCGATTTTCACAATTTTTCTTAACTTTGTTCAGAGATTTTGTCGACAAAGGAGGGCTTTATTATTGTTTTAACAAGCAAAACGAAAGCTTCGATCAAGAAAATGTAATTTTCGAAAAAGTCTATTTTACTCGTGCGAACCTCATACCGGAAGTCGATGAATATCGAGAAAAAATAGAGTTTGAAAATTTCCTAAAAACGATGCCCGATGAAACTTTTTATACTTCTTATATTTCCGCGATTCCTGTTATGTGTCACTCTGAGAAAATAAAGAAAAAAATTGAATTTGGCGAGATGAAAAGGACTGAAAGTTTGTACAGCAATACTTCTCGTGGTTCGGTCAAAAAGTCGAGCAGGAAGTCTCATTTGGTTCTAACAGGAGAAGAGTTGCTCTATGGTAATGAAAATTGAGGTTGGAATTGTTAATTTTTTTTAGATGAATCATTATGGGAATTGGAAGCAGACTCGATATCTCATAAAATTAAAAAATTCGCCATTTGGGTCACTCCGGGGAATTTTTTGTCGAAAAAAATTCGCGAGGCGTACATCCCGATTGGGATCGGAATCAAGCATATCGACAACGTGCCTTTATCAGATCCGAAAATTGAGTAAATTTTAGAAATTTTTTGAAAAATTTGAACAATTTTCGTTTTTCGGAAGTATAAACAGGGGAAACAATGGAGGTTTTTAGGTTACCTAACCTAAAGGAATTTTTTTTAGGTTAGGTAACGAATTTATGACGAAAATCATTGACTTTTCTTTTCTTTTCCAGTTTTACTAAACTTAGCTTGGAATATAGCTTGGGAAAAATCATTAAAAGTTTTCCTGTCGTCCCTAAATACGTAGATCGATGGAAAAAGAGGATTTCGTTTTTAAATTTTAAAATGTATTTGTGCAAAGACATTCCCCTCATAAATGTTTTAAGAACGCTTCAATTTGAAAAGCTTTGCATAAAAGTAAGTTTTAATTGACCTTTTTGTGAAATTCATATATCAGATTCTATCATTCACCACCTCCTCGACCATCCACCACTTCCCCAAACCTTCCTCCACATTTCCTAACCCTACCCCACTCATTCATCACCTCCTCGACCCTCCACCACCTCCCCTAATCTTCTCCCACCACCCACAACCTACATCCAATCATTCACCACCTCCTCGACATTCCACTACCTCCCCAAACCATCCTCCACATTTCCTAACCCTACCCCACTTATTCATCACCTCCTCGACCCTCCATCACCTCCCTAAACCATCCTCCACATTTCCTAACCCTACCCCACTCATTCATCACCTCCTCGACCCTCCCCTAATCTTCTCCCGCCACCCACAATCTACATCCAATCATTCACCACCTCCTCGACCCTCCACCACCTCCCCTAACCTTCCTCCACATTTCCTAACCCTACCCCACTCATTCATCACCTCCTCGACCCTCCCCCACCTCCCCTAATCTTCTCCCACCACCCACAACCTACATCCAATCATTCACCACCTCCTCGACCCTCCATCACCTCCCCAAACCTTCCTCCACATTTCCTAACCCTACCCCACTCATTCATCACCTCCTCGACCCTCCCCCACCTCCCCTAATGTTCTCCCACCACCCACAACCTACATCCAATCATTCACCACCTCCTCGACACTCCACTACCTCCCCAAAACATCCTCCGGCTCCACATTTCCTAACCCTACCCCACTCAATCATCACCTTGACCCTCCCCTATCTCTCCTAATCTTCTCCCACCACCCACATCCAACCCCTTTTCCACCTCCCCTAACCCTCCCCCACCCTCATGACATGCTTTAAAACGTTAACTGTCACGCATTTCCCCAAACAGGTTTACGCCTTCCTAAAAAAGAGTCCGGCCTTCCCAACCTGGGACCGCGACACCTTAGCAGTCATGAACCGAAAGCTTTTCTCACTCGGCGGCCGCGACGACACAATATCACAAAGGTACCGCCTCAAAATACCTCATAAAGGACACAAAAAATCAAAAAACACAAAAGTCCTCATCGCTTTCGCCTACGTCGACCTTTCTCCATTGCTCGCCAACGTCTTCCGCATCGATTCCGACGCTCCGCTCACCGTCTACGACCTCCACCATCCCAAAGACGAAACCGAAATTTCAAAAAACGCCCTCGAAATCCACGACGACTTCCATTTCGAACCAAACGACGGAAACTACCACGAAAACATATTCAAAAACGAAGGAACATTTATCAAAGTTTCTATCCGCTATGGTGGTTCTAATTTAAAAAAAAGATTAAACTGCATTTCCCTAGATTCAGAATATTACAGCAGAATCATCATCAAACTCAACAACTGCCAAGACTTCGCTGCAAATATTGTTAAGGTTAATACATTTTTAAAAATTTCAATATTTTCTTCAGAGAATAATAGAATTGAATAAATCAATAATTCCAGACACGTTTAGTTTTTTACCAGCAGTACCTCATTGGGGAATCAATCTGGAAACAAGGATAGATCAAGAAGAAGAATTTCCATGTGCTTTGACAGGTTATCTAACCTGAAGATTCTCTTTGATTTTAAAATATTTCCATTTCTAAGGATTTTTCATTGACAATTTTAACTCAAGTTTGTTGGTTCTGGAAGGATTTGGCCCTTTGACATTCAACAACGCATTATTGGATGTTTTTATCCTTCCGACCAAGCTCGGACAAGTTTTATACAAAAGCACTCTTCTGTTTTATGAAGTAAAAAAATTCATAAATTATAAATATTTTAAGATTTTTTTAGAGGGAATACAAAGAATTTTTAAGAATAGGAGGTATCTTCATAATAACATTGAGGAATCCTTTGAAAAATATTTTAAAAATAAAAGCGTTGAAGAAAAGAGGAAACTGTCCTATTCGAGCATTGAGAGTATGATTTGTTTTTAAAAATTTCTGAGGGAAAGAAGCTCTTAGGGTTGGTGCTTGGAGGCCCCAGAAGGGAAGGTTAGAATCAAACCATTTTCAAATAAAAAATTTCTTATCTTACGAGACCTTCCCACCCCGAGTTTCCCTCAGAACAGGAGCGGACTGGGACCATAGGGTTGAGGAGGCGTTGAAAATTGCTCGCGCAGTTCTGAATGTTAACTTTGAGGTTTTTGAAGGAGATTTGGATTTTAAAATGTTGATTTTGAGGTTTTTGAAGGAGATTTGGATTTTAAAATGTTGATTTTGAGGTTTTTGACAAAAGAAAGTGAACTTAAAACATTGATTTTGAGATTTTAAAAAAAATTTGCTCTTAAAACCATGATTTCGAGGTTTTTGACAAAAAATTGTCAATTTAAAGCTGATTTTGACGAAAATTAGGCTTTAAAATGTTGTTTTTGAGGTTTTTGACGAATATTTGGCTTTAAAATATGTTGATTTTGAGCTTTTGACGAATATTTGGCTTTTAAAATGTTGATTTTGAGGTTTTTGACGAAAATTTGGCTTTATAAATGTTGATTTTGAGGTTTTTTGACAAAAATTATCCTTTAAAAATGTTGATTTCGAGGTTTTTTGACAAAAATTAGGCTTTTTAAATGTTGATTTTGAGGTTTTTCACAAATTTTTGGGGATATTTGAAAAAAAAAAAATCTGACCCGGGGGGGGGGGTTCCGTCCGCGGGCCAGTCCGCGCCTTCCTCAGAGCGCCCTGATCACAAATATATAGGTCTTAGAGCCTCCTTCGCACCGACCACAATAGCTTCTCTCTCTTTGGAAATCAGCCAAACTAAACTTTTTTTTTAGGCATTGAATAAAATTGAAGAATTGTATTTATGCCCGACAATGGATTTTGCTGTGCGAAATAATTCATTTCCTTATGTCAAAGATTTGATCTCGTTTGAAACAGAATTTGGCATTTCTCATTATGCGATGCGTGAGATTCCCGATCAATGATATTTTTCACTTAATAAATTTCGTTGATTTGATTCATCATGTTTTTCATGGTTATGTTCGCTAAAAGAAAACTTATAAGTTATAATGGTTGGATATTGTTAAAATGGTACGTTTTGGGTCTTCGGATTTTGGCGAGGGTTTCGTTCCTGGGCCGATCACTTCGGTGAAGACGCCCAAAGTGAGGACGACCATGAATCCCAAGACGATCGTCATCACTATTATTATTTGCAACATCGTATACTTCGCACAGCGCCAGTAATCCATAAAATCTTTGCACATTTTACCTAATTTATTTTACAATTTTGATCTCATATGTTTTTTTTATTTATATGAAGCCTCATTACAGGCCTCCCCGGAGTTGGGACCGGGCATATCCCTTATTTGTTTAAGTCAGAGGTTCCCAAACTTTTCCACAATGAAAACCATTGTTTGTTTTTTTTCTTTTTTTAAACGAAAATTTGGCTTTAGAAATGTTGACTTTGAGGTTTTTGACGAAAATCTGGCTCTTAAACCCTTGATTTTGAGGTTTTTGGACGAAAATTAGGCTTTGAAATGTTGATTTTAAGGTTATATACTAAAATTTGGCTTTTAAAACCTCGATTTAGAGATTTGTCACGAAAAACGGGTCTTAAACTTTGATTTTGAGGTTTTGGGACAAAAATTAGAGTTTACAAATGTTGATTTTGAGGTTATTTACTAGAATTTGGCTCTTAAAACCTAGCTTTTAGATTTTTCACGATAAAACGGCTCTTAAACTTTGATGTTGAGGTTTTTGGACGAAAATTAGGCTTTACAGATGTTGATTTCGAGGTTATTTATTAAAATTTGGCTTTTAAAACCCCGATTTTGAGATTTTTCACGAAAAACGTCTCTTCAACTTTAATTTTGAGGTTTTTGGACGAAAATTAGGCTTTACAGATGTTGATTTTGAGGTTATTTACTAAAATTTGGCTCTTAAAACCTCGATTTTTAGATTTATTACGAAAAACAGCTCTTAAAACTTTGATTTTGAGGTTTTCGGACGAAAATTGGGCTTTACAAATGTGGATTTAGAGGTTATTTACTAAAATTTGGCTCTTAAAACTTCGATTTTGAGATTTTTGACGAAAAACGTCTCTTAAAAGTTTGAATTTGAGGTTTTCGGACGAAAATTGGGCCTTACAAATGTTGATTTTGAGGTTTTTGAAGAAAAATTGCCTCTTAAAACCTTGATTTTGAGGTTTTTGACTAAAAACGTCTCTTAAAACTTTGATTTTGAGGTTTTGGACGAAAATTGAGCTTTACAAATGTTGATTTTGAGGTTATTTACTAAAATTTGGCTCTTAAAACCTTGATTTTTAGATTTTTGAAGAAAAACAGCTCTTAAAACTTTGATTTTGAGGTTTTTGACGAAAAACGTCTCTTAAAACTCTGATTTTGAGGTTTTTGGACGAAAATTAGGCTTCATAAATGTTGATTTTGAAGTTTTTGAAGAAAAATTGGCCCTTAAAATGTCTTAAAATGGTTTTTGATGCAAAATAGCCTTTAAATATGTTTAGAAAGAAGAAGAGGGGGAAAAAAACTAAATTTTTGGGGGATATTTGAAAAGCCCACGCCCCCCAAGTTCAATTTGTATGATAAGGATGCTCTGGGGTCATTAATTCATAATTTTTATATTCTTTTATTTCATAAATATAAATTAATTTTTTTGTTTTGTTTAATGTAACAAAATATAAGGAACAAAATTGATACTTAAATATATTTACATCGATCTTTTTGTAGATCGACTACAATGAACGAATTATTGAATCTAAATGCAATGATTATAATAAAGCTTTGGAAAATGGAATTTACGATAAATCTTTAAAGCATTCTTTACATTTATTTATAGTTGGAGGAATGCATTCGGTATGGAATCCATGGCCGCATCTGAATAACGATTTTGTTAATAAATTTAGGAAAAATTTTTTTTACCTGAAAAGGCAGAATTTGTCTGTGAAAGATGCTTTGCAGACTCCGCACGATTGAGGAGAGCGGCAGCCGATTTTGGCTTCAGCGATTACGTCGGCGAGTTCGCCATGGAGGCCGCTCATATGGAGACGTTTCGTCGCTTCCAACATCCTCCTTTGATCCCTACATTTGACAAAAAGGCCCATAATGAGCCCTCGAAGTTCTCCCAGCGTCCCCTGAGTGTGCTGCATCAATAAATGAAGTTCAGAGACCAAATTGAGGTCAGCATTGTTGAGCACTCGTTGAAGTAATTCTAATCAAAATGAAATTAATTTTACCGTGTGAATTTAGTTTCAAAAGGCACATGAGGAGTGGGAGCCATGATGTTTTCGAATCGAGAACGGTGTTACCCCTTTGGGCCAAACTGACCAACTCTTCAGTCGTTTTATCCACATTTTCTTCGCCCTAAAAAAACTAATGAAAATCGTATTTTTGATGTTTTTATATACATTTTCAATGGCTCGCTCTAATTTTGAAAGTAAAACGTTGAAAGCCCCTTGTAAGTCACCACTTCTTTCTAAAAGAACGGCAGTGACTTCATCGAGGCCTTTTTCTTGAGCGACTTTTATCGCTGGGTCGAGCTCAATGTTTGTATTCGCTTTTACAACTTGGCAGACGTTTTCAGGCTCAAAAGTACACATAAGGCAAACATAGTTGGTCATCAATTCTGTATCTAAATCACTTTCTTCCCTAAAAAAGTATACACAAAGTTACAAGGTGGATTTGAAACCTCCGGTCATCTCAGGATCCTTTTCCCGGACTTGGGACCGAGCCAGGGGCGGATCGGCCCAGTGATGGCAGCTATTTTTTTTTTAAAACTAAAATTCAGCTAAAAGAGCAAAAAAGTTGAGGTTGACGCCCTGGTCTATTCAAAAACGCCAAAACTTTTTCATAGTGCCCCCCCCCAAAAAAAAAGTTTTTAATGTTAACTTTGAGGTTTTTGGAGAAAATTGGGGTTTTACAAATGTTGATTTTGAGGTTTTTGACAAAATAAATTGCACTTTAAAAGCTGATTCTGAGGTTTTTTGACGAAAAATTGGCTCTTAAAACCATGATTTTGAGGTTTTTGACAAAAATTGTCTCTTACAAGTTAATTTGAGGGTTTTTTTTAACGGAAATTTGGCTTTAGAAAGGTTGACTTTGAGGTTTTTGATGAAAATTTGGCTTTAGAAATGTCGACTTTAAGGTTTTTGACGAAAATTTGGCTGTTAAAACCTTGATTTAGAGATTTGACGAACAACGGCTCTTAAAACTTTGATTTTGAGGTTTTTACACGACAATTGGGCTTCAAAAATATTGATATTGAGGTTTTTGGACGAAAATTGAGCTTTACAAATGTTGATTTTGCGTTTTTTGATGAAAATTCGGCTCTTAAAACCTTGATTTAGAGATTTGACAACCAATGGCTCTTAAAACTTTGATTTTGAGGTCTTTGGACGAAAATTGAGCCATACAAAAGTTGATTTTGCGTTTTTTGACGAAAATTCGGCTCTTGAAACCTTAAATTTGAGATTTTTGAAAAAAGGCTTTTAAAACTTTGATTATGAGGTTTTTGGACGAAAATTAGGCTTTACAAATGTTGATTTTGAGGTTTTTGACGAAAATTTGGCTCTTAAAACCTTGATTTTGAGGTTTTTGACGAAAAACGTCTCTGGAAACTTAGATTCTGAGGTTTTCAGTTGAAAAATGGGCTTTACAAATGTTGATTTTGCGTTTTTTGACGAAAATTCGGCTTTTAAAACCTTGATTTAGAGATTTGACAAACAATGGCTCTTAAAACTTAGATTCTGAGGTTTTCTGACGAAAATTGGGCTTGACAAATGTTGATTTTGAGGTTTTTGAGAAAAACGTCTCTTAAAACATTGATTTTAAGGTTTTTGGACGAAAATTAGCCTTAAGAAATGTTGATTATGAGGTTATTTACTAAAATTTGGCAATCGATTTTAAGGTTTTTGATGAAAAATAGCCTTAAAATTTGTTCATAAAGAAAAAGAAAAAAGTCTACTTTCCTACGGAAATCCGCTGAAATAAAATTTTTGGGGGATATTTGAAGAAAGAAAAGAGGGCCCGGTCTAGGGGATGCACCCGGTGGGCCAAAAACAGCCGATCCGCCCCTGGACTGAGCTAGGACCTAGAGATTCAAAAGGAGGCAAGAGTACTAAATTTAACTCATAGAAAACTTACTGCATTCCTTTTAAAAAGAAATAAAGTTGTTCTTTGCTCAAAGTAGGTAATATGCTTGAAATAGCCTGTGGGACATATCTGACCAAAATTTGTCCAGTTTTTTTAGCGTCGATTGACAAAAGATCCTAAAAAATAATTATTAAAAAGTAAAAATTGGATTAATTTACTTTTAAAGTTTCAGGTTCGGTTATTCCCATGGACATTTTATGCTCGGATTGTTCGATAAATGAAAAGATGTGGTCACGGAGGGTTTGGTCGAGTAGGTTGTATTTTAAGACGAGAGGGTATTCACCACGGATTTCGTGAAGAATCGCACAAACTTGATGGCTGAAAAGAAATGTTATAATGCTGGAAAAGAGAAAACGTACAAATCGGCAGATTTGGCGAGTTCGAGGAGGGTTTCGTGGTTGAGATCGGAAATTGAGCCGGAAGTGACAAGTTGGAGAAATGCTTGCTGTCTTTCGCCTCCTGGGACTGAATCGTCGGTTACGAGCCTTGAGACGGCATCCGTGTAGAGTGTTGGGTCGATCCTTAACCCTCGGCCGACAGCTGAGCTGTTAAGGACGCAGAGAACACGGCTCACTTCGGTACATTTGAAAGAATCGCCGCTCATCACTTGGATTATAATGTCGACCAATCTTTGCTTTATCTGCGTCGATAGCGAAGCATCGGAAAACGAGATGACCAACGAATTCAAAAACTCTCGTGTGTCAAACTCCAAAAGAGATCTAAAATTCAATTCATTTTCCCAGATGAATACATTGGACAGAAGTCCAGTCAATCTATGCCCAAAAATGGCAAATAAAAGAAAAACGGTATTTTGTTTCTCTGCAGAAATGTGAAGGGGTTGGTCCCCTTGATAAACCAAAAAAAAGTCCCGAACTGAAACCCGTGCTTCTTGGCCTCGGGAGTGGTTTGAAGGTAAATGTTTTCTGTTTTTCGAGAATATCTCGAAAACCGTAGGTCGTAGGTGAAAAAATTTTAAGCACAAAATTAAAGCTTATTAAATTTTCAATAAATTTGATTTACTAAGATTTTTTGTAGGACCTAATGTTTTTGAGCTACAAGGCAACAAGGACTTTTTTTTTCTTCTTTCTTTTAATTTTTCTGAATTTACACCTATTGATCGTTAATTGCTTTTTGAGTGCTGTTTTTAAAAGGTAATTAAATTCTCTACAACTTTTACGAAATAAACTTTTTGGTTAGATGAAGTCTTCCCTGCTTCAGAGGTCAAAATTGAAAACCACGTTTTGTCGCATTGTAGCTCAGATACGTTTGGTCCTACAAAAAATCTGTTTAGTTCAAAATTGTAGTAAATTGAATAAGCTTTAATTTTGTGCTTAGAATATTTTCATTTAGGACCTACGGTTTTCGAGATAATGGCGGAAAACCGAAAAATTTCCATTAATTTGCCCTTTTTGTGAGTAGATTGTTGACTAATACCTTATGAAAGGAAAAATTGTTTCGTCATCATCAGCATTTTGACTATGTTGGCTACACAAAGCTCGGACGACCTGTTGGCGTGCATGTTCAGCCCTGTCAGGCCCTATACTACCACTCAAACAACTCGAAATATAAACAAGTATCAAATTCCCAAGTTTTCTTCTCTCTTTGGTATCCTCTAAAAAAATAATTATTAACAAAAAGTAATTAAAAATTAATTTACGTATTAAGTTGAGTTTTGGTATAAGCTCGTGTATTGGACTAGTATAGTCGTTCATAGCACGGTTCCAGACAGAAATAAGAGCGCTATACAGGTTCTCCCTTTTACAAATTAATATGACTTGTTCTATATCTAAACATGGCACGTTCACCCTTTGAATGCAATTTTCAAGTTGCTAGAAAAAAAAAAATAATAATAATAAATATAAAATAAATAATAAGAAAAATAAATAAGTAATAATAAATAAATAAAATAATAAATATAGTCCAGTCAATCTAGGAAAAGTCCAGAGCCTTTTTTAAGGGGATTTTTTTCGTCTGCAATATCTCGAAAACCGTTAGTCGTAGGCGAAATTATTTTTAGTACAAAATTGAAGATAATTGAATTTTCTATAATTTTGATCTAATATGATTTTTTCGTAGGGCCAAACGTTTCTGAGCTACGAGGTCGCAAAAAAAACGTTTGGTCCTAGGAAAACATCATATTAGTTCAAAATTATAGCAAATTTAATAATCTTCAATTTTGTACTAAAAATTATTTCGCCTACGACTAACGGTTTTCGAGATATTGCAGAAAAAACGAAAAAAATCACCTTAAAAACGCTCTAGACGCCAATCCTCGGTAGGGGACTTTTTTGTGGTTAATCAGGGGACCTACGCTTAGATTGACTGGACTAATAAATAAAAACGTTTTGGTAATTTTCTAACGGTACCTCCCAGCGGAATAAACTTTGTTGATAGTTGACCAGAGTTTGCATAATTTCGGGAGGCACTTCGGTTATTTTTCCGTCAGTCAAAGCGGATTCGATGGCTTCCAAATAGAAATTTTTACCGTCGGCCAATCCGTTCCATAATTTATCATAAACTAAATCCCTTAAAGAAAAAAATTAAACAAAAAAAAAAATTCTTGGCTTTACATTCTATCGAGTTCTATGCTGTATTCTATCACTATTGGAATCGCTTCGCCATAATTGATAGGACAAACGTCAGCAATGATGACTTCAACGAATTTCTCCAACGTCTCCACCAACTAAAAGAGAAATTAACAAAAGAAAAGAAAACAATTAAAATACTTTTTCTTTGACTAATTTTTGACGTTCTTCTCTAGCTCCTTTGAGTCCTAAAACAGCTTTCCCTTTTTCTTCATAAAAATCCATGGCCAATTTTAACGCATCTTCATATCGTTTCTGATAAAATTGAAAATTTGAAAAAATACATAAATTAAGTCGAACATACTGCTCGGACGAGTCCGTCGATTCTCTCGAACCAAACTCGGATTGATATTAAATGAAGGGTTTTGACACCTAAGAGTAAAAGTTGATTTCCGAAGCTATAAATTGAATTATAGACAGCTCTTTGTCCTGCTAAAGCCTAAAAGACGAATTATTAAATTGGCTAGTATATTGCCGTTACCATGGCTTTGCTGACGTTTCCGCCGGTAGCTAGGCCTTTGAAAGCTGCAGAGTTATAAACTAACTCGACAACTGAAAGGTCGAGACATTCCAACTCCTGTTTGGTCCTCACATCGAATAAATGGAGCATTTCGTTGATGTCTATCAATGCTACAGTTCTTGCAGTGAGCCAATGGCACGAGATTAGCGAATAAGGCAAACTGACTGACTGCAATCCTTGGCATGTTATCTTCCCGCTTCTTTCCAGGCTCACCTACAAAATTATGAAATCTTGTCTTTTTTGGGCCTCCAGTACCTGATAGAAGTAAATGGTGTCATTTCGTGCGACGGCTAAAACAGGATCCATGACACGAGAAGCGTCGGCAACTTGGATGACGACAAACTGCCACGAAAGAAGAGGCAAAGAGGTGCTCGTCGATTTTATACTTTGAGTAAAGAGCAGTCTTGTTTGTGGTCTTAAACTTACTAAAATGATCTAAAAGTTGATTTAGAGGGTGTTTTCTGAGAGGAAATGATACTTTTGAAAATGTTGCCATGGCGACGACGACGAAACCAGCTAGTGGATGCTGATATGAAAGGTTTTGTAAAAGAAGAGGTTCTAGAGCGATGACTTCCCCTCGGCTGCCGGAGAAAATGCATTTGCAATCATAAGAACGGACGCCGAGGACTCTTTTAAGGTTGATTTCAAAAACAGATCCTCCGCTGTCTGATAGTAAAGCTAAAGCAGGGCTGTCTGTAAACTAAAAAGGAATTAGAATATTTTGAATTCCGAAGTTACTTTGAGATGGACGACTGCGGTGTTGTATGTGTGGGCTTCGGGAGGTATCGTTCTTAGTATTTTGGCATCGTGGACATCGAGCATGAGGATCATTCCACGAGCGAAGCCGACCAGCAGGCGAGTGGAATCGGCATTGAAGGTCATTGCGGTTACAGGGCCTTGTTCACGGTCGCCTTCGTGTCGCCATCGAAGCCGCTGACTGCAATCGAAGCACATGATGACTCCGTGCGATGTTCCGACAGCAATCAGGCTTCCAACACACATCGCTGAAGGTGTACCGACAATGATCTCATCCTGAATTCATAACGAAACAGAATTAGCAAGGGCTAAAAAGTGCCTAAAAAGGGTCCAAATTTGCACATACAAGGGTTAAATTTTGCCTTCTAGGCCTCATGTAAAGGTCAAAATTTACCATAACTCGCTTAAAAAGGGTCAAAAGTTGCTTTGTATTGCGTATGTAAATGTCAAAAGTTGCCCTACACTACTTTAAAAGAGACGAAAGTTGCCCTTCGCTCGCTTAAAAGAGTCCAAAGTTGCCCTACAATCGCTTGAAATTGGTCAAAAGTTGCCCTGCACGCTCTTAAAAGGATCAAAAGTTGCCCTTAAGTCCCTAATAAGGGCTGGATTTGAACTACTCTCCCTTTAAAAGGACCGAAAGTTGCCCTTTCAAGCCCTTATAAGGGCGAAAAGTTGCCCTTCACTCTCTTACAAGGGTCGGAGTTGAACTACTCTCCATTTAAAAGAGTCAAAAGTTGCCCTTCACGCCCTTATAAGGGTCTAAGTTGCCCTACAATCCCTTTAAACGAGTCAAAGTTGCTCTTGTATTCCTTTAAATGGGTCAAAGTTGCTCTAGTATTTCTATAAACAGGTCGAAGTTGCCCTACTCTCCCTTTAAAAGGGTCAAAAGTTAACCTACACCCCTTAAAAGGTTCAAGAGTTTCCCTAACCTCCTTTAAAAGGGTCAAAAGTTGCCCTACACCCCTTATAAGAATCAACAGTTGCCCTACTGTCCCTCTAAATGGGTCAAAAGTTGCCCTACACTCCTGAATAAGGGTCAAACGTTGCCCTACACCCCTTGAAAGGGTCAAAAATTGTCCTACACTCCTTTAAGGGTCAAAAGTTGCCCTACACCCCTTAAAAGGGTAAAAAGTTGCCCTGCACTCCTCTAAGAGGTCAAAATTTGCCCTAAACTCCTTTAAAAGGGTCAAAAGTTGCCCTACACTCCCTTAAAAGAATCAAAAGTTGCCCTACTCTCCCTCTAAAAGAATCAAAAGTTGCCCTACTCTCCCTATAAAAGGGTCATAAGTTGCCCTACACTCCTCTAAGAGGGTCAAAAGTTGCCCTACACTCCTCTAAGAGGGTCAAAAGTTGCCCTACACTCCTCTAAGAGGGGTCGAAAGTTGCCCTACACTCCTTTAAAAGGGTCGAAAGTTGCTCTACTCCCCCTCTAAAAGGGTCAAAAGTTGCCCTACTCTCCCTCTAAAAGGGTCAAAAGTTGCCCTACACTCCTTTAAAAGGGTCAAAAGTTGCCTTACATCCCTTAAATGGATCAAAAGTTGCCCTACTCTCCCTCTAAAAGGGTCAAAATTTTCCCTACACCCCTTGAAAGGGTCAAGAGTTGCCCTACACTCCTTTAATAGGGACAAAAGTTGCCCTACACTCCTTTAAAAGGGACAAAAGTTGCCCTACACTCCCTTAAAAGGGTCAAAAGTTGCCCTTCACGCCCTTATAAGGGTCTAAGTTGCCCTTCACGCCCTTATAAGGGTCTAAGTTGCCCTACTCTCCCTTGAAAAGGGTCAAAAGTTGCCCTTCATGCCCTTATAAGGGTTTAAGTTGCCCTACTCTCCCTCTAAAAGGATCAAAAGTTGCGCTGCACTCCCTTACAAGGATCAAAAGTTGCCCTACACTCACTTAAAAGGATCAAAAGTTGCCCTCCACTCCCTTAATAAGGACCAAAAGTTAGAAAAGGGTCAAACTTTGACCTACACTCCCTTAAAAAGGGCCAAGAGTAAGAAAAGAGTCAAAAGTTGCCCTACATTTCCTTAAAGGTCAGAAGCTAGAAAGGGTCAGTTGCCCTTAACTCACTTCACAAGTTGCTCTTGACAAGGGTCATACCTTGATTTTTTGAAGGGCAAAAGGACCTCTTTTGCAAACAAAGTTAACATATTGAAAGTTTGAAACATGTTAGTTTTCCATGATATCAGTTTTATTGACAAAAAAAGTGGAAGGTAGGTAATGAGGAATGGGAGGCAAGATATTTTGAATTCAAAAAAGGATGAATAATGATGTCCATTACGATATTAGGCTGGAGCTGTGAAGAAACTGCCCTGAGGATGACATGTCTCAAAATGTTGGCCGGCTGGATCGATTTGTTCCTTTGGGAAGTCGAAGCAACCGGTGCCTGTTTATGACTTCCGACGCTGCTCACCGATCCTGAATCTCCTTTATCGTCAAAATTAGGGACCACCAGCTTGGAACAAATTATGAATACATTTTAATGGTTAAAACTTGATTTTTACATCAGAAGGGAGGCAGTTTGGAAGGTCTTCTTCGCTTATTAAAGATTCGTCATCGTTCAAAGGGTTCTCGCCCGACTTACCCCTCGCCTTCCCCACCGAGGGGACGAACTCCTTTTCCTCAGACTAGAAACACATCAAAATACTCAATTTTTCATGCTTAAATTGACTTTTTACCTCTGATAAATCTAAATCGAGGAGATCCGGGACTAATATACCGGTCTCCACTTCGCCGTTTGTGGCCATCGTTAGATATTTGATTTAAATATCATTTTTATAAGTTGAATAAAGACAATAATTAATAATTGTTTATAAAATATTTAAAGTATCATTTTAATGTCACCGAATTCCCTGGCGTTTCCTGTTATCGGCTATAACAAACACGAAGGTTTCATTTTAGTCAGCTGTTATTTTGACAACAGTTATCAGTGCTGCCAACGTTCTGGTGATGGAAAATTGCTCTATCTTTGTTCTGCGCCAAACTTAGCTCTTTTCCATGGGTTTTACAGCCCATGGAGCAAATAAACTTGTAAATAGCTGCAAAGATAGCAGGACCAGTGTATTCCTCTAGATTTTAGAATAAATCCCTTGTTAATAGGCAAAATTTCCCTTTGCTACCCAATTTTTACCGTTTCCTCTGTTTTCAAAAGAGCCATAATGGAGCTTATAAGTACAAAATGAAGAAAACGATTAACAAAACATCAAGTCAAGTTTTGGTTTTAAAAAACCTTTTATTCGTTAAAATTTTTACATTAGTACCTTACATTTTGTGGATTGCGATGAGAACCACTGAATTCAAAAATTTCCCTTTTTCGTTTAAAATTTCCCTTTCTCTCTTCCAAGAGAAAAAAA